>VUQR01000711.1:0-16949 GCA_015108515.1 Hemichromis elongatus
GATACAGGCGCTGCCTTGCCTTTTTGGACTGTGCCTGAATGTGGGCAGACCACGTCAGGTCTGAGGAGATGTGGACACCGAGATACTTGAAGGACTGCACCCTCTCAGAGCTTAGTCCGCATAGCCAGCAATAAGTCTGATTCGTTCATGGTAGGGGATGGGCTCACCAATTCTGTTCGTAATTTTTATGGACAGAATTTCATGGCGTAGCCAGGTGGTGGAAACCTTTCACTTGGCTGGTTTCAGAATCTCATCTCTGCTTTGCATGGATAGTCTTATTATGTTGCCTTCATTGGGTGATGGCCTCCAGCTCGATCTGGAATGGTTTGCAGCTGAATGTGAACCGGTGGGAATGAGAGTCAGCACCTCCAAATCTGAGGCCATGGTCTTCAGCCAGAAAAGGGTGAAGTGCCATCTCCAGGTCAGGGATATTTTAGGCGTGATTTCCAGAACAAAATGACTGGGTGTGCATCAGTTAGTGAGCGTAATCTCTGCCTATACAGCACACCACATATTCACTGATATACACTTAGGTGTTAGAACTCATCATTAAAGGTAGCGGGGAGGTCATTTAAAGTCATCTTTCTGGAGGAAAGAGTTAAAGAAGGAAATATGCAGCGTTGTGCTCGGTCCTGTTAATGATGGAAGGAATCTATATTGCAGCGGTATTGCTGGATTGGTTGCTATGTAGAGAACAACATGTGGTGAGTAATGCTCAGCAGAAGCAAATGAACCTTTAAATGCCAGAATAAGTGCCTCACAAAACCAGCCGTTTATTAGTATCTCATTCTTGCTTCAAGGCTGTGTTGTGGGTATTTTTCCCAGCTGCAGTAGCATAGCTGATATTGTTTTCTCCGTGTCTGCTTGTCCGTCTGTCTATTTCTGTGTGTCATCATGACAAAACAAGGTCCTGGAGACACTAACTTTAGCAAGAACTGCCACAAAAGTATTTTTGAGCACTTTGGCTTTAATGTCACTGGTGTGAAGTTAAGATCAGAATGAATTCTTAGCCTTAACTACCACAGGGGCATTTTTTGATTAAGGGTTCATATGCTGGGCCATGGTGGTGTGATCACATCTTAAAACTGCCTCTTAGTTAAAGGAATGCTCACTTTCTTTTCAGTATTTGTAAAGTAAACTGGTCAATACTGGCCATAAAGAAGTCTTTTCCTCAAGCTGTTCCATTGTAGGTCAATGGAAGTTTAACACTTGCAGAACCTGTTCTGAGCACACACAAAAAAAACATTCAAAGTTCTCCTGAATAATGAGAAAGTAAAAAAATTCCTTTGCTTCACTTCATGCTGCATCTCAAATTAAGGACCTGAGGACCATTAAGGACCATTCCTTTGTAGGAATGCTAGTACTGTTTACAGTCAGAAAATATGAACCTATCCTGTAGTTTGTAGAAGTGAAATGTCCAGTAGAACGCATACACAGCAAATATTTCTCTGTCTGTAGGTGCTCTGCTGTTTAGCCCAGGACTGTCAGTCATTCCTTTATTGCTCAGTTTTAATCAGGTGCAAATGCGCTTAAGTTCAAGCTATAATGTCCTTATCTTATCGACTATATATAGGACTATGTGGCACAGTGAATCTCTTGCTCATTATGTGTTTACATCTCTATATCCTTCTGTATCTAGGACAGTTTGCCATGTGACCTGTGTGACAGTCAGCTCTGTTGTGGCAGGTTTTCTTTCAGCCTGACAACCATGAAACATTTGGGCTCTGGTCACAGCGGGCCTCAGCGCTGATCGTCACCGCATTACTGTCGCGTATGGAGGGGCTGGGGGGTGGGTGTTTGTTAACAGAGAGAATTCGATGAGCAGGCAAAGATATTCATTCTGCAAAAGCGTTAAAGTCTGTTTTTATTGGGTGGATGCAAATCCCTTCACATTCAACAGCTCTTTCTGGCAGCAGCGAGCCAGTTCTGGATGGGTTTCTGGCTGGGCCTGTTGGGCCCAGCAGGCCGTGAGATGGATTTGACTTTCCCAGCAAGTAAGCGGGGAGCCTGTGTGAAACCCACCGAATAACTCGCGCCAGTTAAGAAAGAAAGAAGGAAAAAAAAGAGGCATTATGACTCTAAAAAAAGAAATCTGAGGTTAATCGATAAATGAGTAATTTCTTGCGTTTGGCAGGAGGTTTGTTTCTGGAGCAAACCAGTGCAGTAAACTTGATTTACAGTCAAACAGATGCATAACAGAAGACATAACAAATCTGGTTTTCAGATATTTTATTGAGGAAAACATCTTTAACCTTTTGACCCATTGGACACATAACATAGTATAGCAAAAAAAAAAAAGAAAAAGAAACAAAACAAAAAGCTACTGAGAACATTTCCTCTGAAGCTCGATCACAGATTGAAAAGCACTGCAACACCTGCAGTGTCTGATACATTTATAAAAATAACAATCATAAAAAATATACATACATGACAAAGATCTTTTTCTTTTCTTTTGTGATTTGTAAAAGACTGCATGAAACTGAGCTTTGGACAACACATACAAGACGGTGCAGCAACCCACAATCTCTAACTGATAGGCACGTACTAGCTGACAAGCAGACTGGAGCTACTAGCTAGTCCGCTGCTAGGACTTCACTGAGTATAAAATTACAATACATTGCCTGCACAATCCAAAGGATACCATCAGCATGGACAGCTATTTAGAAGAAACAACTGAGTAAAGAAGTTATGGGTTACCAGACTAGAGGATGAGAGCGAAATTTCTCTTTTTGTTGCAGTACTGACACGATGCTAGTTGCTGATTTTCTCAGATTTTTTTTCTTAACGCAGCTGGAGGGGGAAAAAGCTACAGTATAGTTAGCAAGCATGTAATCATATATTTATACACAATTCTTCAAAACAGGTGAGGAATGAAGCCTTAAAAAATCAAAAATCAATTCAACAAAGAAAAACATTAATAAACCATTAACCCTCACAAAGGAAACATAAGGTGCAACTTAGTCTTCTGATGCTGAGGTGGACGCATGCATGCAGGATTCTTTGCTTTCCATTCTTTGTTTCAATGAGCAGATAATTAAAGCAGGCGCTGATAACAGGATGGTTTGGTTTCAAGCTGTCCGTCAAGATGTAACTGTAATCTGACCTTAACAGAGACAGTTTGTACAGTAAAACACAGCAGCCCCAGATAGATGAACCCCGTCACCAGCTGCACCCATCTCTCCAGATTATCAGTTGGTTTTTTTTGGTTTTTTTCCTACTAGCATTTCACTCTCTTCTGCCTCTCTGACTTTCTATCAGCATCTGCTTCAAACAATGGCCTCATTAAACTTTAGGGCTATCAACAAAGGGGCAGGAGGGAGCAGATGCCTAAGTGTTTGGCACTACATTTCCTGAACAGAGTATCTGCAGTCCCAACTAAGATCAAGCTCTTCAGCAGCAGCTGAGGAATTCCCTGCCAGGGTGCTACAGCAAACAGTGTCTCATCATCTGAGGTGTCTCTGCAAGCCTCCTCCAAAACTGAGGAACAAATTCTACAATCGAGCTCTCTCTGCATCTATCACCTATGTATAGTCACCCCCCCTCCCTTTTTGTTTTCTTCTCAGATGAGAAAAAGTGAAGCACCACTATACAAAATATACAGGAAACATTGTGTGTGACTCGATAAGTCGCTGATATTTAATCGGGCTCTGTCGTGACATGCTGGTAAACTGGGACGTTTACTGAATATACACAAGAGGAAACGTGAACCTTGCAGGAACTTTTCATTCGTACGTTTGGCTGCTACTTTACTGCAAAATCCACACAATCCACACAAACGGTGCTCTTTTTCACCCGAACACACGTGTGTACACAAACATTGACTGTGCAGGATTTCACATATACATTCACAAGCCTCTGGGGTTGCTACTGTCTATAAACATGGGGGGGCATGTGGCCTGCTCGTTGTTTTCTCTGCCTCCTGTGAGGCAATAGGCACTTTATAAACACATAATGTTCACATATACAAATAGACATTACAATAGCTTCATATTTTGTTTCTGTTTATCCCTTAAAAGTGGGTGGGGTATTGGAGTTAGAAAAAAATATCTTTGGTCTGTAAACAACAAGAATTATATCCAAATGTGAGGTGGTGTTTGTTGTCCACTCTAGTTTAATAGGATCTCACCTCGGTTCAGATGATGTAAAGCATGGCGCGCTTTGGAGCATTGTGCACCTCTGATTTCGCCTCAAAGTGCGTGTGAGTGTCTCGCTTAAGGACTCTGATGCAGCTGTTTGGGCTGCTGCTGCTGCAACATGCTGGCTAATGAGTTTCAATTAAAGATTGAATCAGTCTTCTGCACAGTGTCAGTGACACGTCTGCAGCTGGCATTCAAGGCTTTAAAACTCAGATATTGCTTCCAAGCTATCCAAATGAGTCTTTTCCAAAGCTGGTTGGCCTGGGCAGGATCAGGAGACGGTCTGTGTTTCGATAAATGTGAGATATTCACATCTAAATTTTGCCAACTGTTCTGGATTTACCATTCATACTCAGCGTATGAACAAAAGCAGAAGCTTTGATGCAAAACACAGAACAAAAGGATGCCTTTTTTTGGTCAGTTGTCAAGGACTGTGCAGGGTTAAGGGTACGACTGTGCCCCTCGCTCCTGTTTAAAGACATCATGATCCCTCCTTCCTCTCTTATTTAGGGGTAATCAGTTACACGGCAGCCAGGTGGAGTAGGCAGGCTGCTGGCAAGCAAACACTGGCTGCACCTGCGCTATGTAGTAGTTACTAAAGTTTCCATCTGCCACATAAGGAGCAGGTTGGTAGTAACATGTAACATTAGCCACATTGGGGATGACATTCTGCTCAGCCAGCACACGCACAGCCAGCATGGCTATGAGCCCTAAGGTCTGCCGCCTCTCGTGTCCCATAAGACACACCGTGCTCTCATTGACCACTCCATGGAGGGTCATCAGGTAGTCGTACTTGCGGTCCTCCAGGCCCACAAAGTGGTTTTGAAGATAGGACTCCAGCTTGCGCTGCTGCTCGCCAATATCAGGGAAGTCAATGAAGAAGCGCGAGCACATGTAGCGCTGCAGGGACTTCATCTCTGACTCTGACGCAGCTCGGAACCCCCTCACCAGCAGGTGACAGTACTTCAGGAGACCCCCTCCACGGATCTCCTCCGGGTTCCGCGTGCAGATTATTTTGTGACGTAGGTGGTCCAGAGCCTCACTGAAGTCTCCGTACACGCTCTCACCCATGATGGTGGGGTGGAAGGTCTCAGCCATGGGGTTCTCCGAGCAATCATAGAACAGCAGCAGAGAGTCGAGCTTGATCTGAAATGAGTCCACGCTGAACTCAAACTGCCGCCGGAGAGAGTCCACAAACTTCAGCTCCACATTCTTCCCCCGGTTATTGGAGAGGGAGATGAGACTCCAGCGGTCTGAGTCATTGCACACCTTCACCATCTTTTGCACATAGGCTTCCTAAATGAGTGCGTGTGAAAGGGTGTGAGAGAGTGAAAGAGAGGGAGAGAAAAAGAAGCACAAACAAAGTGAATACAACTGAAGCTGCAATCACTAATTCAGTAGATTCGGCCTAATTTTGCACTTTACAGTAAGCATTTGAATTTAATACCGATATTTATACACGTAATTACAGTATGTTGTTGCGCTATTAATGCTACTGACCTCAATATTAAAGGCTATGGAATGTACTTATATTAGACCTGGGTGGCTGAGCTCAGGATCCGTTCCAAATTGGTTTAACTCGATCCTCTTAACTACAGCAAACAAACTATTTTACTATCACTAAAGTGATCTAATTGTACATTAAGCTGTGCGTAACGGTCGCTAATCCCTGTTGGCACAACTACAGTTTAATCTTATCACATGTATAAAACTAATCTAACAAATCTGAAAAAATCTGTCAGGGCGTGTGTAGCCTACCTTTAACGTTAAAGGGGTTATTTTCTCCTTATTCACACAGTCGGGTAAAAAATCCAGGAGACAGTCTAAAACTATGTCCTTCACAGTCTGAAAATCACTCTCTCCTTTCATATTTGCGCAAAATATGAGGTCAAGGTCCTTATAACCCAGTCCGCTGTCCTCGTGCAGAATGTGGCTCGCCGCAGAGCCGTTTAATCGAACGTCCCGGACGTGGATCTGTTTTTCCTCCATCCGACTGCGCACCACTTTAACTATCTGCCGTGGCTGCATCTCCAGAGTGGGGAAGTTTCCCCGGCCGTGGATCGGGATGGTCTCCGTCAGGATGGCATCCAGCCGCTGCACTTGCTCCCAGCTGAGGACGCTGACGTTGCTGCTGTCTGTGTCGGACACACAGCTGGTAGTGGAGCTGCTATCGTCCTCTGACATGGTGCTGAAGTCCTCGGGAAATTCAATAAAAAACAAAATGTAGTCGTTTTCTCAAAAAGGTAGGGTCTTCCGCATGAGGAGTGCCAGTATTTGAAATAGTCCAAAGTGACTGTAAACACAGAAAAAATAAAAATAAAAATATATATATTAAAGAGCAGCGGGGCTGGTTGCTGTGAGTTACAGTTTGCACACTTTGATTGGAGATCCAAGCGGAGCCGTGGCGCAGCAGTCGAACTGGTGACTGAGCTGAGGGAGAATCTGAGCCCGCTAACAGAAGCGTGCGGAAGAGCGAGCCCTAACTTTCTCCTCTGTCTTTTCTACGCCTTTAAAAACCTTTGCCTCGGTGCTGCTGTCAATGCGTCCGAGCGCTGCGCATCACAGTCTTTGAAGGTCGCTGATGATCCAGGAGGGTGTTTGCTTTTCCGACTGTGACTCCATCGCCCAAAAGGCACGCCTATGACTTTATGAATTTGCATGAATAAGCTGCTGCTCAAGTCGCCCTTTTGGCACAGTCCTCCCACTGATGTTCAACCCCCTCGGAGGAATCTTGTGGATTTTTACGCACGGCTCCTACATATTTTTAATATCTCCTCCTGCTGGCAAATAGTAATCCCGTTAAAGCAGCTTGTGTGCGCTCAGGAAATCTAGCTTCCTCTCATCGAGTCTCCTTAGATCAACATATTTCACCCCGTGCTTTTTTCTATAAGTTAACCGATACTTGCCTACTTCACACGTAGCATCTTTCTGTGAGACTCTGGTCTGTGGTCTGAAGTTGTCAAGCTGCACTTCACCCCGCCCCCCATCTGCTTCTCGCTGCTAACGCTGGTCAATTTGATAATACTGTAAGGCTCTGCTTTATCAAGCTGCTCCATAGTCTTATAGTATAATCGTAATATGCATTTTAATATAAATATATATATTAATCTTCATATCAATTCATGAGGTAACTGACACTCAATATGCGAACAATCATTCAGTTACTCATGAGATCATTTCTGTGGGCATGATCACTCTTTGATTAAAAAATATATATAAATAAACAAATGATAAAAAAGAGAGAATTAAATTGTTAAAAATGTGCAAACAATTAAATAAAAATGTATTCTGATCTGTTCAGACTGAGCTGATCTACCTAGAGAACTCGCTACACGTCGTCATGTCGCCATCTATGGGCTGGCTGGTTTAGGCCTTGAAGTAAACCTTCAGTCTAAGGCTGCCTTTACAGTGTCACTATCTACAGATTCATAGTTAAAAGTCATCAAGGAAATGCGACTTTTAATACATACGGTAGGCCAACATTTTGTCTGTGACATGAAAAACGTCCTACCTCAAACCTCAGGTACACCTTCAACTGCTGATATGCTCAGTGACCAATCACAGGGAACTCTCTAAAACACACTTAAAGATGTCTATCAAGTCACTGGTTGCAGTTAAGGGTTTGCATTGCAGCATTTCATCTCCTTGATTAATGTCATTCTTTTCTATCACTTCTTAGGAACCTCTCACACTCTATTTAAGCAGCATGTGAGAAGGTCAGGGGTCACATGAACCCAGAGGGATCAGCGATGCCCAGGGGATGCTACGTGGAGGCCAAGGAGGCTGCTGTCACGGACGCTCTATTAGGCGTGTGTAAAGCCCTGCGTCACTGGAGCCACCCAGATCTGTAAACCCTGATTATCCCATATACTCCACTGCACTGTCTTAACTCAGAGTCCCACACAGGAGCTGTGCGTAACTCCCTCATCTTGAAAGGATGCAGACCCACACAGTCAGCTATAATTGTGTTTACAGTTAACTTGCACCCCTTCAGCCTTAATTAAAGAAAGAACTTCATATTTTGAAGAAAAATATTGTTTTTAGAATATAATCTAAAGGGTGTTTTAAAAAAGTTGACCTTCACTTCATCTGTTGCCTGTAATTGTGTGTTTTGTTTTCTCCTTACTTTGTTTTGGCGTGTGTCAGACAGGTTGAACTGAAACTGAATCCCACATCTGGAAATGTACATGGAACTGTTAGTCAGTTACAATGGACTGAAAGCAGCTTCACCGATGCGTTTCCCAGGTGTGGAGACACGGTTTGCAAAGCATTGGACTCGGCCCCACGGCCATGCATGGTGCTGCCGCTCCTCTTTGCAAAGCTAAATCAAAGCCAGCAGCAGGTATACACATCGATTACAACACCAAGGACTGCAAATGAAATGTTTTGTGTAAATACAACCTGGCACCTCATTACTCATTGCGAAATGCATGATTTATTCAACTGAGCTTATTGAAAGACAGGAATGAGATTATGTTGTCAGACATTCAAATGGAGGCACAAATTCAAAAATAATACATACCCTTTTCTACTGGTGATGTTAATGTCTTTTCCTGTCAGGTGGCTTGGTGGTTATATAGTTTTTAAATATAATTTCCAAAACAGAGCCTTGTTTTCCTGCTCTACAGGATCTAATGTATGTGGATGAGACGACTTCAGTGCCTCATAAAGCAATCTTTTACAATCACACAAAGTTTTCCTCTGGGGTCTATGAAAACATTTCTGGACAGTTCAGCCCAATAAAGAAAAAAAACAGAAAAGAAAAGAGAAGGAGCGAGTTTTTTTGTTTTCCAGTATCGTTTATCAGACTGCATGAGCTGGTTTTATCTACCATGAAGTGAAAGTCACTGCTCCTTTTAAGCTTTTCCCTTCAGATCAGGACTGTGTGGTAGATGGACCTTGTCAGCTCCACATCCAAAATCTCCTCTTGTACCCCATCTTAACTGTGCTCCGCTGAATTGCGATCTGGTGACTCTGGAGCTGATCTGAGTACAATCAACTCATTGTCATGTTCAAAAAACAAAATTAGATGATTTTAGTTTTGTAATATGGAGTGTGGGTATGTACCCCACTGGAAGCAGCCATTAGAAGATGAGTACATTGTGGTCCTAAATAGATGTACAACAATGAGCAACAATGCTCAAGTAGGCTGGAGTTTTTAAATGATGCTCCTCACAACCAGCAGTATAAAAATTGTTAATACAAGGTAGGATGGAGCCATGCTTTCGTATTGTTTACATCAAATCCTGACCCTACCATCCAAATGTCACAGAAGAAATCAAGACTCATACCAGGCAACATCATTCCAGTCTTCTATTGTCCAATTTTAGTAAAACTCTGAAAACTTTAGACTCAATTTTCTGTTCTCAGCAGACAGAAGTGGCACAAAGTGTGGTTTTCTGCTGCTGTAGTTTACTTGCTCCAAGGATCAATGTGATGTGCATAGAAAGATGGTCTTCTGCATACCTTGGCTGCATTGCTATCAGCTCAAAGCAGTCTGGGCACTTAAATCACCTTTCCTCCCCATTCTGATGCTTAGTTTAAATATCAACAGGCTGTTTTGACCATGTTTATATGCCCAAAGGTTCTTGCCATGTGATTGATTAGACAAGTAAGTTAGAGTTAGCTAGCAAGGCAAGGTTCATACTCAAAATAAAGGCTGAGCTACTGTTTACTAACTGGCTAATTTAGGGTTAGCATTTTTAAAGAGATTAATTTTTGACAATGACAAATTTACATTACAATAGATGGACACACAAACAATTTTCACACCATGTGTTTTGAGTATTATTTGTCAAGTTGAAACTTGAGGTAGCGCTATACAGTGACACTTCAGCTATTGTGCTAATGTTGCTAGCAGTGCATAGTTTCGCTACAGTGTTTTTAGTTAACCTTGTTGCATGTTCTACTTTTATAAAGTCAGAAATACACCCAACCTTAATGAGTAAGAAAAGCACATTATTATACTATTATTCTTATATACTGCAAACAACTATGTTAGCAGTTTTTGTTTGTTTGTTTTTATTTTTGAAGTAACGGCATCATTATGAAAAGTTTTTTAGGAAATTTGAGCAACACAAAATTTTGAAATTATCTACCTTCTTTTAAATTTTGTCAAGTATTTTCTGAGATACGTATATTCTGGACATAGTGGATTTTTGTATGTTTGTCATTATGATTGTCGTGTTTCCTCTGTTGAAAGTCTTGATGATATTGTGAGGTTTTGAGACGAATCACATCTGAGATCCTGAGGTATACCCCCTGCATTCAAAGAAGGTGGAACTGACTGCAGAGTAGATGGTGGAGATGGAACTCCTTAAGAGCACACACTGAACATTAACTGTAGGATGTAGACAATATGACATCACCCACTGCTTTGGGAATACTCATTTAGACTCTTCAATGTCAGCATTTTGGGTACCGTCAAGTTGGCCTTGCACCACCTTGCTGGTTTTCTGGACCAGGCAGTGACCATTTCTGGACGAGTGGATGGAGCGCTATAGTATCGACTAACGCTATCCTAGCAAGTTTAAACAGAAAACCCTTTATTAAAAAGTCATTTTAAATCCCTGCTGTGGCAGAAAGTTAATTTTAAATGTAAATGTTATGTTTTGTTGAGGAAGGATGCTGAGTAGTGAGGTGTAATGACATATAATGGTTCATGCACTGCATTAGCTTAAGTGCTTATGTAACGTTAGCCATTGCAAACATTTTAAGCAATGGAACAGTTGATTTTACAGCATCAATCTGTCCACATGGCTCTACCAATAGGACCAACTTATGCATGGATTATTTTTGGTGCTTTCAGTGGTAAAATGTTTCAGCCAGGAGAGATGGTGACTGAAACAGCTCCTCTAAGCTAAATATTTCTGTCTCATTGCCAGCAAATTTGTAAGGAAATACAAAAAAAAATCACATCAGAAGAGGTGTGCCAAAGCATGGAGAACAAACCAGAAGCAAAGGCTTTACAGTACAAGCACTGTCACATAAAAGACAATTAATTTTCAAGTTGTTTTTTGGGGGGACAGGGGGTCCTGCTGCCGCTGTGATTTAGAGAAGAAAAGAAGATGGAATAACTGGATGTCAAATTCAATCAGAAACACTTGCCCTGAAAAGCTCTGCAGCGTGACTAAGGTCTCACATATGGGTGACCAGTTTCTAAGGCAATGTTACCTAAGAAAATACATGCATAAGTAGAAAACAAAGATCTACTCATTGTTCTCAGCTCTCTGTCTCCCAGATCATCCTTTACCCTCGACCTCTCTTTTCACAGAGATAACTTGATTTCCAGGAGGGTCGCATTAGTTTGTCCCAGCTTTCGGAGAGATATTCCCACTGCTGACAGCAGAGTTAGTTTTGGTGTTGGATCAGAAGCGCAGAGAGAGAAATGGGATTTCCAGCCACTTTCAGTCAAGCTGCTTCTGACCCCCAGTGGCAAAAAGCTGGAGAATCGCTCTGCCTTCAAGGAAAAGCAGTGCAGGGTTATGTGGGGTCTGTGGAGTGGGAAGGAGCAGCAGCAGTCAACTTTGCACAGAGGATCCCATTATTTCAGCTTCTTTTGGTCCAAAAGAGACAGAAACTGTGATGTGTTTGGTTTCAAATTACTCGATTATGGCTGAAAGATACAAAATAGGGCGATAAGAGAGGCCCATCTCACCTAATCTTCCTCATTACAGGGTCTTTGTGCAAAACCAGAGACAGCAAAGGATTTGAATGCTGCTGCTAAAGTAATTCACCACCTAATAGATGCTACAGATATGCTGTGATTTTAGTACTTTATGTGCTTGCTTCTGGCATACTTGCATTTACTTGACCTAGGCTAATGGTATGACAGCACTCCCCTGCACCTGGAAACTCACACAATGCTGGAAAGCATCCATATCAAACAGCCACACCTTGAATTTGAAGGCTTTTAAATGTGGTTTTCTAATCTGCGGCCATGTGACTTCACACATAATTGCACCCTGCATCCTTTACGGGTGTGCCCATTTATACTAACAACACGTCTCAGTTGTCATTTGAGTCCAAAGGACGAACGCAAACCCCAGCTAACTCTACGAGGCCTTATAGTTTCTATTTTTTATCCACTGACATCATCAATTTTGGGCTAAATTCTTATGTATTTATTTATTTATTTATTTTTTGCTGAGGTGGACTCTTGGGGCTATACAGTAAATATAAAGAAACAGCCATGAGAGCTACAAGGCACGAGACCTCAAGCCAGCTGGTCAGGATATTCTGTCCATGATTTCAGAGAGGAAATCCAAGGTTGTCAGGGCTTAGGACAAATTTCCACTTTGAGTCTCTTATACAAGGATGGGCCAGAAAACATAGGGGCATTTTTGATTCCTGTTTTTATATTTTCTTCATTTTCCTGGTGTCTTGCAATCTCTTTTCACTAAAGAAGAAGTGTTTCTGAGCCCAAAGCAGAGATTTCCATGAGAGAATCACTAAATAATATTATATTTATATATATAGTATTCTCTGAAAAAGCCAAAAGACAGTGTATTTTTAATTATCCCTTTTTGCCACACAGTTATTCATACAGCAGTAAATCTTCTTGATCTTTATTTAACAGTGCCAGGATGCCTAACATATTTTAAAAGATCTATTAAGAAAATCCAGATTCATAATTAATGCATCACGTTTCTTGGAAAACAACGCAAAGCTGAGAGGGCATCTCCTGAATGAGATTCAAGACAGCAGGTAGGGTGCCATGTTGCAGCCACAGTCTAGGAGTAAAACACTTGCAGAGGCTCTAATGGTCTTTGTAAAGCTGCCAGCTCAATGACGGCCGTGGTTAGGTCAGGTAATCCTGGGCTAACTGGCTTCTTGTCTGGCAAATAGGATTGAAGAAGCGTGTTGAACTTTTACTCCTCTCTGACAGAGGCCCCGAAGAGAAAGCCAGCAGCAGGGAGACCCGTGGACAAATTAGCCAATTTTGCAGAAAAATATTTAATCAAGACATCCCCACTGTGTTCTTTATAATGCTTCGAAGGATGACGTGGACATGATTTAGGTGTAACTTGTATTTTTATCTCACTTCCAATCCGTAAAATGTTTACTTAAATGTAAAACTTGAAGTTACAATGAGTACAGGTAGAAAAGGTAGATGAGTTTAAATACCTTGGGTCAACTATCCAAAGTGACAGTGCACAAGAAAAATGAAGAAGAGAGTGCAGATGTGAGACCAGTTATGATTTAGAGACAGTGGCCGTGACACAAAGACAAGAGGTAGTGCCAGAGCTGGCAGAGCAGAAAATGCTAATATTTTTCATTGGGTGTTACCAGAATAGAGAGGTCCGAGTGCATCAGCGGGACAGCTCAGGCTGAAGGGTTTGGAGACAAAGTTAGTGCGACATAGCTGAGATGGTCTGGACATCTGCAGAAGAGGCGTGGTGGATAAACTGGAGAAAGGATGTTGGATGTAGATGTAGTGATGGAGAACTCGGAGGAAGCTAGGAATAGGGTGAGAGGGAGGCAAATGATACGAAGAAGAGAACTTGAATATGACATAAACTTTTGTTGGGCTGGAAAAAAATAGCTAAGGTTTTATTTGCAGAAACTGAAAGAACTGTAGAAAACATGAATAATTAAAAAATAGGTATTACTGCCAACTAATTCATAGTGCACAACATTTAAATAAATAAGGACAATTCTCTCCTTAAAAAACTAAACAGCAAACAAATTACAGCAACCTTTAGTTATGATTGTTTGTTTGTTTGTTGGTAATATTAAATTAATAGTGTGAATTATATTGGAGAAAAAATCCTACTCGAGTTGCCTAAAATCAGTCGACCCTTTCTTTACTAACTTTTTGTATTTTGTATTTTTATTGCACAAAAGTTGAGAGCGTGATGGTAAAGTGAAAACTGCATCCAGGACAAAAACAACTGCATTATACTGCTTTCACAACTTTGGCTCTTTGCAAGCGTCTGCACAGACAGCATGTTAAGCTAGCCAAGAACCCAGAGCGATGTTACAGTGACTGCTGACCCCAACCCAGCAGCAAGACCCTGAACTTCAACAGGTAACTAACTGATGACCAGTCAGGCAGTGTGTGGGACATTAGCCTATAGGTTCATACTTTTAAATAGTAATTATGAGACAATGCATTTCAGGTCATTTTATGAAGAAACACGAAGGTAATGTACCGTAAATGAATGACTTTCTCCTAGTAGTAATTCAGTAATGTACTGCATCTTTTATAAAGTGTTCTGTGTAATGTGTCTAATAAATCACATTTCTAGCAACGACCCCAACACTGATCACAACAAGAGTGAGTCAGATGAGGGCAGTGTCAGGACCTGGATGAATGAGAACCTACACTGACAGTGATGCATTTAAGTTCTGTTAAAAACACCTTGTAATAGTTCTACATGTTGAGATTGAATATGTGCAGTGAGACCACCCAGGCACAATCATTTTCCTGGTGCTGTAGAAAAGAAAAGCACTAGATCCTGAGATAGCAGATCATTATTTTTCACATTTTGATAACAGAAGCACAAACTTTCAGACCAACAACACTATCGGAGTTTTCTAACTGTTCGAAAATCATTTAAACACAGAAGGAGCAATAGGACAAGCCAGGTATCAAAGAGTAGATTAAAAGGAGTCCTATCAGATACAATGACTTGATTTGACCTGTCGCTTATACCCCTAAAAAGTTTACCGACCTAAAAAAACACTACATCACATACACTAAATTGTTGCAGTTTTCTTACTTGTAGTGAAAGACTCATCCCATTATATATTATATATATTATAATGTGATGCTCAAATTTTATTATAGGGGGAAAAAACTACTTCTCAAATAGCTTCACATCCTGACACTTGGACTGGGTTTAAGAATAATTTGACTGCACTTTTTAAATATAACATTTTCTTTAGCATTAAAAATACTTGGAAAAATAAGGATTTCTGGAAATTGCAAAATTTCTGTCTGCTATGTACTTTGATTGCTGGCATGTCTTCATTAAATTTGCTTAGGTCAAAAAAGAAAATCAGTAATTTTGAGAGGGTTAGGTGGGAAACATTTGCTAATTTTTCCTGATTGACCTAGATAGTAAATAATTCACCTCAAGATTTAAAAAATGAAACAAATTACTATTTCCTGGCACACTGTATATGCAGTGTTTGAAAAAAAAAGTTGGAGCACGGCTAAAGCATCATAATTATAACCATGACCATGAAAAGCAGCTCGATGAGTGATTAAATCCGGCTGGATGAATGGGGTTTGACCTTGATTTTGTTTTAACCTGGAACTATCCAGGCAGAGCAGGTTGGGAATGTAGGATCTGTTCCATGAGACGTCAAGCATGTCCCCTTTTCTCCATAAACAAATTAATCCTGAAGTGATCTTCACCATCCTGAGGACAGCCCTATGATTTTCCCATCTGCCCAGCTAGAAGGCCAGGAGTGAGCACCACTTGAGAGAATGAGCGCTCCTTCCTCAAACATGCCGAACAGCTCTGTCACGCTTCTCCTTGCCAAATGCTAAAGCACTGATTCCTAACCAGGTTAAATATATAGCCCAGGAGGTACTAATGCAGCTGTCAGAGGGAACATAAACATTACTTAATTTAGAAATATAATCTATATTGTCGGTCTGGCACCTGAAACAGTGATGACAAGTGTGAAAAGCTGAGAGCAGCAGAAAAGCATCAACAGTACACATAGCTAAATGGATATAGACTAAGTGAAAGGCTATAATGACACATAATGATAAAATTGTTAAGCTTGCTAATGGCTGCTATGTAAAAGTAAAGGTTAAGCGGTTATTAGATAACAAAGAGTAGCTAATGGCTAAAGCAATCCTCCCATAGATTTCAATTCTGGACTCTGTCTCGTTTCTTTCCTATAATGTTTCTGGTAAAAGCTGCGTGGTAAGTTATATGGTAAAAGCCAAAGTAATGCTTAAATTGCTGCATTTGCACTTAAGTGGTAACATTTGGCTTCAGTAAAAAGCTAAAAGCAACACATGGCTGCAAATGCTTAACAAAGCAGCTATTGCTCTGAGTAACAGTGGGAACGTGCTTTACCAATGCTTTTGGCTGTGACTTCTGGCCAGGTTAGGAGACAGCTGGAGAAACCACACCAGTGCACAGCTGCTAGCCCTGATGGCATCAGTACTACCCCAGGATCATGCCACCTACACAAATACTGATGGTTCTGTAGTGGTTAGATGTGTTAGTGATGGGCAAGGGTGGGGTTACAGAGCACTAGTGGATGTGTTTGTGAAAGGGTTTGGAAATAATCAGGGACAATCCATGTCTATCCTGGGGCAGGATCTTGATGTAATGGAGGAACACAAGTGCGTCCACATCAACAACAGGCTGAAGGGGATAACTGGTCTCCATTTCTTAAGAAAACCAAGATCCTTCAGAAGCCAAGCCACAAGATGTGCTTCCTGCATTTATTACTTCCAGGCTGGACTACTGTAATTCATTATTATCAGGAAGTCCTAAAAACTATCTGAAAAGCCTTCAATTAATTCAAAAATGCTGCAGCAAGAGTACTGTCAGGGACTAGAAAGAGAGATCATATTTCTCCTGTATTGGCTTCCCTTCATTGGCTCCCTGTTAAATACAGAATTGAATTCAAAATCCTGCTCCTCACATACAAGGTCTCAAATAATCAGGCCCTACCTTATCTAAAGGACCTTGTAGTACCATACCACCCTATTAGAGCACTTCGCTCTCACACTGCAGGCTTACTTGTTGTTCCTAGAGTATTTAAAAGTAGAATGGGAGGGAGAGCATTCTGTTTTCAGGCCCCACTTCTATGGAACCAGCTTCCAGTTTGGATTTGGGA
>VUQR01000715.1:0-15489 GCA_015108515.1 Hemichromis elongatus
GCCTGCAGACTGCTTGACAATCACGGGATCAGCACACAAAGCAAAGCACACAAACCGAAACAAATTCACCCCCCCAAAATTTTTTTTCAAATAAAAACTTCACATATTCTCGTTTAATCCGCATATTTGACGAAGCCCTGAGTGCCTGGTGTTAAAATGAGCTTTAAGATAAGCAGTGTTTGCCGATCACAAGCAGGCTGAAGCTAGCTGACGTTAGTTCCTTGTAGGTGGGGTGAAAGTCAAAGCAGTCACTTACAACAATGACAAAGCTGCGCACCGACTCCATGTCTTTAAATCCTCAGATCCACGCAGACTGACTCAATCCACGGCTCGGCGCGGGGATTTCACCCATAAAACACCGGCTTAGCTTTATTTTTCTGCGGTATTCTGTCGCCGCTATTTGCCGGACTTCGGTGACGCTTCTCGCCGTCTTTCCTCCCAGGAGGAAGTCCTTTGAAATTTGGCGCGCCACTCTGGGAGCTTCCTTGCGCGAGATGCGACGTCACGTCCTGCTCCGCCCCGATTGGCCGCGGGCCAGGGCGCCTTCAGCGGGAGCAGGAGCAGGAGGAGGCCGGAGGCAAGTGTCGTAACTGGGCTTGTTACTTTACTCAAGCTCAACAGGCCAAAGTGCTGCACAGCGAGCTGCTTGAAGTAGTTTAAAGAGATTTTTAACAGACAAAAAAGATGCTGGTGCTGTGCAGCACTGCAAAATTTGGTGTAGATCTGATATGTAAATACAAGTAAAGCTGTGTAATACTCTGAGCTCTGTAACAATATACTGTGTGTGCCTACACAGGCACATAAACTCAATAAAAGTTTAGTTATATTGCGCCAGATCCCAACAGTAATCACCTCAAGGTGCTTTATATTATAAGATGAAGACCCAACAATATAGCAGAGAAAACTCCAATAGTTAAACAATCCCATTTAAGCAAGCACTTAATGACAGAGGCAAAAATAACCTCCTTTTTAACAGGAAGAACTGGGATCAGGGAGTGCCAGCCCTCTGCTTCGACCATTTGGGACTTTTGGGAGAAAGACAAGATAAAAGAACACACTGAGGAAGAGAGCCAGGGGTTAATAATAAGAGCAGTGCGTCCTAATTTATGAGATGACTCATCGTCAGTTTGCAAATTTTGAACACATTTTAATGACCACCAAATCACTGTGATTTTGACTTCATTTGAATCATGAGTTAATACAACAAAACACAGCTTTTCATGTATTTTGAAACACGGTTCTGTAAAGACCTGAAATGATTTTTTTTTTGTCTCTAAAGCACTTATGGACCCAGCTTATGTTGTTTAAATGTGCACTTTATAGCATGAATCACACAATGTATAAAGCACTTTATACATTATATTTCGTTCACCCATATGCACGAACAATAATACAAGCACTTTTCTCTACATTTATCTCTATATCTAACATCCACCCTCCAATAAACACAACTTAGGGTTCAGTATCTTGCCCAAAGATACTTTGGCATGCTGACTGGAGCAGGCAGCAATTAAACCACCAACCTTTCTGTTAGTGGTTGACCCGCTCTGAGCCACAGCCGTCCCAGCGGATGTCAGCAGCCTGCCAGGACTGCCCTGCCGACGGATCCAGTTCAGCCCGCTGGCTTTGCAAAGTGTGAAAATTGAATTGAAGTCCGAAATTGCTCTAATTTTCTAATAAAATGAACTGCTATTCCCATGTGGTGGAGCTTCCATGTGCCTGCTACACAGGAGTGGACGCGCATAGAAAGTTGAAAGTATTTCCACATCTAGTTATTTAAATGATACTAATACTTATACTTCATTCCAAAAACGTCACATGTGTAGGTTTTGTGGTTTTCCACTGTGATCTGTAATGTGATAGATTCCATCAATGTGGTAAAACTGATGCATTTTGGTAAAATTGTCCTTATTTAACTTCTTTATCCTCAGTGGTTTTATAAATGGATATCTTTGAAAATGAGAAGAATTATGCCTGATGTTGTCGAGTAGCTTTTAAGATATTCTGGAAAAATATGAGTTCACTTAGGCCTTTGTTTGGTGGTCTGATCAGCTATAAACTGAGCCCAGTTGGCTTTTCATTACAGCAGAACTGAGTTTATCCAACAGAGTAAATTCCTCAAAGTTACAGAACACTTATTTATGCTGTACACATCCAGTAGATGTATGCAGCATGAGTAAGTGTAAGCATAGGCAACATTAAAGTGAAACACGATGGTAGCGCAGTGCAGCGTTGCCTGACAGCAAGAAGGTTTCTGGTTTCCGCCTCAGGCTACTAGGATGTGGATGCGTGGAGTCTGCATGTTTTCCCAGTGCAGGCATGGGTGCCTCAATCTGGGATTAGATGGACAGAAGACAGTGAAACAAACTAAACCCACAGAAAACTGCAGTAGATTCTCCAAGATGCTTCAAAACACCCTCTGTGCCAAGTCCCCACAAAAACCTGCACAAGGCTTCTGAACTCATCTTATTTACACTCAAGTCAGATTTAAGATGAGAAAATAGACGCCCGAGAGTCTTTATAGGTCAACTCACAGTCACGACTAAACGCTATTATTCTGCACAAACACAAACATCGAGGGGAAGTAACAGCAAGAGAGACGTCGCCGAATGCAGGAGGATAATAATAGCAGCAGGCACGTTAATAGTCCTCATTTGTATTTGTGTCATTTTTATGCGATTCTGTTAATGTCAATTTTGTTAATTTGATGTAGCAGGAGGAGCGAGTCAGAGGCGGCATTTATTCTCATTTAATTGTTTATTATTCGTGCCTATTTAGAGGGAATCCATACAGTGATGATAACAAAATTTAATTCCTGTTGGTGTGTTTTTTGCCTTTTGTCATTATCGGTGATTCGGGATAATGTTTCTTTAAACTTTACACTACAAATGCTAAAGCACTGAGATAATAATATGCACAAGGACTTAAGCAGCACCAGCGCCTACAGGCAAGCACCGCACAATCAACTGGAGTGCTTTCATCACCACTTCCTATTACTTCTGGGTATATTTAGGTGAACTTAAAGCATTCAAAATGTGCTCTGTGCTTTCTCGGTAAAGAGGCTACCTCCTCATACAGATTAAAACCATTTATATATAATGTGGCTTTCCTGATACGTTTTGGAAATGCGTGCTAATCCTTTATTGAAGTTCAAATGAAAAATACTTGAGTTGAATGGAAGGAATGGAAAGAGCACCTAAAAAAAAAGTAGCGAGACAAAAATATAAATCTTGTGATTTGCTCTGGGTTGAAAACTCGTTTAATTGGAATTATTCATTCATTACAGAAAAAGAGAGGAGCTTTACAAAAGTGTGTGCCATTATGCCAAAGGGTGTTAAAGGTAATACAAATAAGCACTGATGTATCCTTCGAGCAAACGAGGCTTGTTTATGGCAGTACACTGAAGTATTGTTAGAGTCAATGACCGCACAGCTTTACATCTGAGACCTGAAAGACCTGATTTCTATTTAAGACAAAAGCAACATGTTCATCAGAAAAGAAAAAAAAAAAAAAGAGAGGAAAGCAGTCAGACCAGAGTTCCTGCTATCATTCAGACAGGTACAATCATGTCTCCTTGAATCGTTTTCTCACTTCCTGTGACCTAGATTCACTATATTAACACAGATTTCTATGTTTCAGTGTTTTTTCTTTACAAAAATCAGTCAGAAGTCAGCACAACCTGCATATCTCTCACATTTCTGTCCAAAAATGCAGGCTATAAAAACTACCCTGCTTAAGTCTGCTTTGTATCAGACTTTAAAGGCTTGTCATTCAGCTACTTTCTCCATTTAACCTGGGTTTCATTGCTCAACATAATGACAGACACTTTTCTTTCATAGCAGGTGATAAAAAAAAAAAACACCTTCCAGGCTTTTAGTGTAAAGTCCACTGGGACAAAAGATCACGGCCCTGATCGAACTGAAAGAGAAAGTGAAACGATCCCTGCATGTTTAAAAAAAAAAACACCCTCAAACACAGTCCTGAGTCCTAAGTAAAACATTAGAGTTGTGTTTTTGCAGAAAAAGCTACAGTAATATTGACAATGACAATACTTCTGATGGGCTAAAAGAACAAGGAGGATCCGGTTAAGCTTCAAGAGTCACCCCCGACTAACTGATCCTTATGAGCCAAGGAGATTAAACTCACATGGGTAGACTTAATAAACAGACCGGGCATGACGCAAGGTGCACCCAGTGTCAGTGTAATATTCAGATCACATAAACTAATCATCTGGAATACAAATTTTAATGCCACTTAGAGTCAGATCATGCATTTCAGATTTGAAATAGACATCAACTTGATAATTAAGAATTTCAGTCTATGCACATTACGCTGTATGTTAAAGGAGAATACCAACATCAAAGGCAACATCTCATTTTAACGCATGCCATTTCATTTTGGTCAAAAACAGAATGGAAAAACTTGAATAAGATAAAAACATATTTGAAAGATTAAATCAAATAAAGGCAAAAAATCTTTAATATTTCACACGTTTATCATTTATTTCATACTGGGTGTTAATAAATGCAACAAACATCCACTTCTGAAGGAAAAAAAAAATAAATTTTTATGATGAACAAATGGCATAAAAGCACATGTGAAAAAGCACTGGTATTCATCCTCAACGCACACTCGCTGCCGAATCCCTGCAGTGAAAGGTGACTTTGTTTTTTTTTATTAGGGTTAAAGGAGGATCATGGGAAACCACAGCCACGAGTTCGCTGGTGGCCGTCTGTACAGAAAAGTGCAGTTCACGTTATTATTATCAATATTAGGTCACGTCTGCTGTCCCACAGGCAATCTACTGGTCGGCATGCTGCGGTTACACTAACTCTTAGGTATACTTGGACAGCAGATATAGGCTATAATATCAGAGTAAGGAGAAATACTAAGCACAGCTAGACTAGTTTTTTGGTGCTCAATGTGACGCTATAAAAAGTCCAGACGATGAAAGTCGTTCATTCAAAGGAGGTGGGTTTTTTAAGCATATCCACTTCTCTCCTCTGAGATCAAGTACATTTATTTCAAAGTAAAGACAACGATTATATGATTATTTTCTTCATACGTACATCTTTTTTTTTTTTTTTAACCTTTTCTTACATGAAAAACATCCGCAGGTGCTGGGAGGCTCGCGATAGGTCAGAAGTTTGACTACAAAACAGTTTCAAGCAGAAAAGGGAACACTGCACTTCCGAATGATTCACAATGCAGCTCAGAGCTGAACTGGGATCAGTTTGTCCAAAAGATTACCGGTAATTTTAGCGTAGTAAAATATTGCACTCGGAGTGATGGAGTGATAAGTGCTTTCCAATTAGTTTCTCCAATTATCCGTCATGAATCAGAGATGAGGCTAAATTCAATCACAAAAGCCACTGATTTGAACTGGAGTGAATTAAATTTAATTGATGTGAGAGTCAGAAACTGCAGTGAACAGTAGTGTGGATATTTTGTGCCAGAGTGTATTTCTGTTATGATCAGAGGTATTAGCGCGCTGCCTCACTGCCGACATCGTTTCGTGGTTTTTTCATTATATTCTTTGGAATTACAGAGAATAGTAGATTAACAGAAGAGCGAATCTACCAGAACTGAAAGAACATTTTATTAAATCTCCCCCTACCCACACACGGATCAACACTTCTGTTCTGAGAGGCTTTGTGAATAGCGGCTCAGATGTGTAATGAAAGAGAAAACATCAGACTGAGGATGAATGACAGCAAGTGAAATCCTTTCATAAAGCCTATGTCAGCCGTGATTGCCTGAACCTAAAGTTTTATTATTCCAGCAGGCACAGGCTGCGATCCAAAGGAGGGCGCGGCGTCCTTTCACCCCGCCAAGCGCAAAAGTGCCCTCCAAAAGAGGCTTTATGATGCACGTTCCATCTGAAACCTTTCATCTTTGTAAAGTAAAACGCATTTGAGAAAGTATGCTGCTCTCAAAATTGAAGTACACAAAATAAAACGTAGAGCGGGCTCTGAAGAATCTGCACGTAAATGTTAAATCTTCTGCTGTGATGCTTTCATAACAGCTCAGACTGAACAGTGACGATAGCAGACAGATATTTGTCTTGAGCAATACCAGGGGCTCCACAAAGGACTCAATATATCTGCTGAATATCTTGGCAACCCGCGCAGCAGATATACCCTGCTGTGGTTAAATGAGAGGGTTTTTTCTTTTAAAATTCGACTTAGCATACAGCAACATTTTGAATAATATGCTAATTTTGTGCCACAGTAAAACTGCACCGCGTCTGGCAGCAGGACAAGAACAGCATCCTAGTTAAGATGCATCGTTTCCATCTAGCTGGTAGCTTTGCAGATGCCAGATAAATGGCTTAAGCTGTCTCTAAGGAAGATTAGCCTGTACAAAAACTAACGGGCTGAATTTTCTGAAACTTGGTGTTCAGGTGCACTGTGATAGAGGAAAAACGCAAGTCTGATGCTTTAAAGTTAATAAATGAGTCACCGGCCTTGGTAGAGGTTGCACCCTGATTGCCTATCTAGTTTAGAGGTGCTTTTTTCATATTACCTTAGCACTAACCTTCACACACTCTGTAACTCAGAAAAAAAAAATCCCGACTGTGTTGCTGGTTTACAAGTTACTATATAAAACATGCAAATAAACCATGTGTCGGAAATCATTCACATTTTTCTGTTTCTCTCACTCCATATATATAAATATAGTGACTTGTGTATATTTAGTAAATATATATGCTATGTCTAAATGTGTAGTATCACTTTTTCCCTTTCGTGCACTAAATAGTGTAAATACAACTACTACAAAAGATAGCATCACACAGTGTGCTGAAGGAAAAATGACAAATTGTTTCTGTTTATAATACTGAGAAAATCGGCATTAATCCCCAAAATACTGCCTGTTTATTAGGCTGATGCTGTCATGTTTTAACTGTGTGACACCAGCAGAGAATCACCTGTCAGACAGCTGTCTGCACCTTTACAGGGATCAGCTTGTAAGGAACGAGTGAATGATTTCAGACACCATCAGAATCACTGGGGCTTTCCAGGAGTTACAGATTTAGGCAAGAAACCAAAGAAGCATGTGTGTACTCATGTGAAACAAATGTGTTTCTTAACACATCGATTTATTATCCTGCAACTATATCCTACCTGCATTTGTTTGGATTTCTGGAACTTTATGCGAATCTGACATTCCCGCCCCGGTCTCGGAGGCTAGCACGAGGTTAAACCAACAACGCTCTTGATGCTTTGCACCCCAGAGGCAGCCGAGTCTCTGCTGACACCGGCTTTGATGAAAGGACTTCACGGATCACGACCGAGGCCCAAACACACAAACATGGCACGAGCTACGAGCCCTCCCAGCTAAAGGCATAGTCTTCTGCTTGCTGTCGATGTGTGGTTAAAGGATAAATGCAGCGTTTTAATAGTATAAAATCTTGCATAAGCCTTGCAGTAAGAAATATGTTAGTATTTTCACACTATACACATGCAGATCACATATCTGTATATTTACAACAGTGAAAAAAGGATAACTAAGTGAGCATGATCATGTTAGGATGTGCTACGCCTGATTCTTCTTTCCTGTGGGTGATAGTAATGTGTAAGTGCTATAATATTTATATTGCTTTAGAATTAATTCAAACTCCGTTCCCCATAAATTTTCTCACCTAACAAGAGTTTTGGAAGCTCCTTAGTTTACACATATATCAGATGAAGCCCCTGCACTTGCCAAAGCACATCCATAGAAAACAGCCGTATAAAATCAATCATTCAGTCACATTAATGTAGGGCACGCGAGTCGTTGTAAACACATGACGCTGAAATATGCAAGTTAAACTCAGTTTTCCTGAATAAGAAGGGAACGAGCTAATAAAAAGTCTATGTTTGCAAATCACCTTACTGTATGTACAATAGCTGCTTCTTATCATTTACCCTTATTAACTACAGTATGAACCCTTTATTACATTTAAAAAGGGATTACCTGTTAAATTTTGTGCTTTTCTTTTGCAGGCATTGATTATCTGCACCTGTCTGACTGCTGTTAGTCACCCTGGGAGGTTTGGATCGTAAATCTCTCAGGCTTTTCCAGTTGACATTGATTCGGTTACAGCATGAGGTAGCCGTACTGCTAACAGCTGTCAATGGCAACCATAATAGTGATATCGAAATGGGGACTCGGTGATGAAGATAAGCGTGGTTCGAGTGTGATTCAGAGGGTGAAGCGCGTGCCCGACGTTGCCCTGACACAACCCTGTCTCGCCCCGCGGAGGACAGGCGATGCTTGGACGGAGTTTCGTCAGCGCCGTGAGAGGCCTCGCTCTCGTACCGCGGTGTAAATCAGCTTCCCGTGACCTGGATTAGCCCACGGGCTCCTTCCACAGCAAGGAAGGGGAACCAATTAGTCAGAAGCAGTTGTTAGGATGGAGAGAGCTTAATCTAATTGACTCTGTTCATGCTTCTTTTAAAAAATGTTTTATCTTCTGTCACTTGTTCCGTTTCTCATCTGTGGCGTCTGTGTGTGTTCTCCCACAAAATGTTTTCATTGCTCTTAAGGGACCGCTAAGTTAGCGGTCACTTTTAGAAGAAGCCCCTTCAAAAGCGGAAGAACAAGCTGATTTTATTCAAGGATGTAATTTTTAACAGATTTGACTGCATCTCCGGCCCATTCTGTGGCCTCTTTTTAAAATCACGCTTTTAAAGCTCAAATCTGCAGCACGATTTCAGGATTCAAATGCCCTTAGGTACACGAAAGGTGGTCGCGCAGCACTTAAAACTTAAATATCGCTCGTACTTCAGTGACTGAACAGATTTCGATGCCTCTATAACATTGTAACTACTGAGTCAACAACACTGGACTATTATATAGTGAATTATGTGATAAGTTGAGATGAGCACGAGCAACAAGTTATTGGTTTAATCCTTAATTTGTGATTTTTATCTTCTCCTCTTCTTAATTTCCTGTTTTTAATGGGTTGAATTGACTCATGCCTCCATACGAAGCACTGAGTGTCTAATAATGATGTTTTGGTTTACACAAACCACCCTCTTCACACACACACACACATTTACACTTCTCACGACTTATTCAGTCTCCTTCTGTTGAGGCTGCGGGCTGCATCGTTATCGCAGACTGATCCAAACTGTGCCTTTCCACTCACTTCATTTTGGCAAACAACCGGGCTACAATAATTGGAGCACCGTGAGATGGATTGGGGCTGAGATGAAAATAGGGGGCTTTAAATCATGCAAGTCATTTATCTGTTCGCCGAATAGAACACTGTTCCATCTCTGTCGTCTCTTTTATCACCGCTCCTCACTCGACAGTGTCCGTGAATTGGTCCGTCTGCAAAGAGACCGAGAATCCAATTACGTTCTCAGGAGCTGTTCCAAAAGCCCCAGACGTGTTGCGCGCTAGTCCCTGGATTTTATTTCCCTCTGACAGGGCTCGTGACAACTCCCTTGGGTGGGTAAAACAGATGAGGACAGTTTCTGCAGTTAGTTGTTGCTCTTTTGGGTGTTTTTTTCTTCTTTTTTTGGCTTTAATCATTAGTGTTAGTGCGATGAATTGGATGTTTAGGCGGTTTTCTCTAGATGATGCCTAGAAATTTGGCAGATTTGACACACTGGATATAAGAGAAAGGGAAACAGCCATCCAGTTGTAGGGTACTCAATCTAATCTAGCGTGTTTCACTTTGCAGGTTTTTGAGAAATAATACCTCGAGTAGATGTTTCTCTGTGTAAATGACTGCTGAAACAAGCACTTTTGTCGGAGATGTGGAGGCGCTTTCCGACATGCTTGTACTGTTAATAATAGAGCGACTGCGTGTGGGTGGGCTGAAATGCAATCATCGCTGTGTTTGTCTGATGCAGTGAGAGCAGACAAAAGTGCTGTCAGAGGCAACGCATTGAGATTCACCATTGGAAAAAGAGACGCTCTCTGCTGTCGTTAGTAGCCTCGGTCCTAGAAAATAATGTCTGGTTCCTTGACGCGCGCTGACTCTCCCTGTCAAACTGTCACACTGCTGTCGCCTTTTTTTTTTGACCAACTTTTCACAGGAATCAAAATCATTTGATCCCACTCAGGGGTTTTCCTAAAAGTGACGAATGTGTTTTACCCTTTTCGTATCATCGCAGCTTCTTTTGTAAGCCTATTCTTCCTTAGTTGGCATGCAGTCTACTCTAATGTCAGCAATGTCCTGTAGATCTGAACTATGATAGCTACTTTAATGTTTAATTTAAATGCATGCATTTTCCAGATGCACGGAGCTGCTTTTGACACAGCTCGGGGGTTTCTATTTTTACCTTTCATTTTCCAGAGCATACTGCTTTAAATTTTGCATTGTGCATTTTGAGCAACTGCTGCTTTAGTTATTTTCTTCTAGGCTAGGCTAGACATCCGGATCCAAGCTTTAATGTTTGTCTGTGATGTTGCTTCAAATGCAGTGATGAAGGATTTGATGGTGTTGAGATATGAGAAGTTCCTGCCAAACGACTGTGGATGTGTTAGGAGAGGTGAGCTTAAAAAAAATACACCCTGGTACTTCCTCTCAGGTGCTCTGGGCCGTTTCCTCCTTCTGCTCACCTTCTCCACTCTCAGCCCCTCCTTCTGACTTGGCTGTATCTGACTCAGCAGTGCCTCTGGAGGCAGTTCCAGGCGATGCAGCGCCACGAAGGCTTCCGTCAGGGGTCGCAGCTGCGAGCGAGTGAGGAGCAGAGGTGGGGCTCAAGGCAGAGTCAGGGGTTTGGCTAGCGCTGAGGTCGCCATCGGGGACCACAGTGGCCTCCAAGCCCTCGGAGTGCGATCCTTCAGAGATAGCTGGAGGGGAGGCGGCATTCAGCAGGGGCTTCTGGGAAGCGTAGGTCATCACAGCTTCCGTGTCACTGTCCAATGGGAGGCCAGAGCTGGTGAACTCGACTCCAGAGTCACTCATCTCCAAAAAGTTATCCGAGTTGAGAGTGTGGTAGCGGCCTGGTTTGGACACCTCGAGGCCCTGCATAAAAAGAGGCAGGAGGAGATGAAAGGCAAGCTAAATATACAATTCAGAAGGGTTGGGATGCAAAGTAAGATGAAAGGAAAGACAAAGAAGGAAAAGAAGAGTAAAAGAGAAGAGAGTAAGACCCAACAAAAGATGAAAGTAAAACACAAAGTAAAGTTTAAAACAACAACAACTAGAAAGCAGAAAGTCAATAAAGCAAGAGAAAGCCAGGTAGAATAGTAAAGAGGAAAAACATTATACAGGGACAGAGGGCTGAGATGAAAAGACAAAAGAATCACAGTAAATAAAAGGAGTCGAAGCGAATACAAAACAGATACCACCAACAGGGCACGGGAGATGAAGGAAGGAGGTTATATAGGATCGAAGAAAGGAAGAAAAACAAGTGGTTAAAATTTAGGTCAGAGGAAAAAATAAAGTGAATAATTTATGTACATTTCTCCAACCGTATTTATAGACTCACCATCTCCTGCAGCCACCTCTACTCGTATGTTACATGGACACAAACAAAGAGGTGCAGCAAAATGATAAAGAAAACACCTGAATGGATCAAATTTAGGATTATAAGATGTGGGCTATGAAAGGAGACTCTACACCTGCTTTCAGTGTTAAATGTACAAACCACATTTTCATTGTTGTTGTTCCCGATGCTCAAAGCTCTCTCTTGTCACAAGCATGTTGATGTAAGACAGTGAAACTTAATTTAACATTTACCTGTAAGACATGTTTGTAAAAAATAGACTACATTTAATTTTAATTTAATCCAGAAGCTGCTGCGTTCTTTGATATTTGAAACAACAAATTTAGAAAAGCGACTGTAGCTTTATTGTGATAGTCCTGCGGGAGCTTGAATCAACCGTTTTAAAGGACTCCCTGAACCTTGACCACTTCACTTTCTTTACTCCTTTATTGCAGTTATAAACTTGAGTCTAATTTGTTCCACTGCCGAGTGCAGCGTGTAAGGTCGATTGCATTTTAATTACTCTTGGCACTGAGGTGACATTTTAGAGCAGGTAGTTTCTGAGCAATCTCAAACACAAAGATGGGCAATGATGTTTCTGTCTTCAAATCTTTTTTTAATCTTTTTTTTTTTAATTAATCTATTACTTTGAGCGGAAACTTTTCCAAAAGTACATCAGATGTTGAACACTATTAAGTTTCAGCTTGTTCTCATAATTAAGATCAAGACTTCAGTCTCAGACCATACTGTTCTAATCATTCTTGTATCTACGGCTCTTATCAACCAATAATCCGTAACCTAGAAAAGCTGATGGTGAGACTCTTCTTCTGTTGACCTATTAACCTGATTTTCACCCCAGGTCCAAACATCACACAAAGGTAAGAAGCTGGAGCCGAAGCTGATTATTTAAACATTCACTAATGCTACAAAAATGCACGCAAAAAAAGCAACATTAGTTTTATGTCATGAATATGTGACTATGTTCTCCGTCTCTGTTTTAATCCATTTCTCAGTAGATCATTTTAATCCCTTAGAAAACACCAACTTCTTCTGTGAGTAGTTGTTGGTTCCTGTTGATTTTAGAAAATGGCAGGGCTGTCATTTGTTTCCCGAATACAAATAAGCTCCCTATACTTCTCAGAGAAGGTTCAGTTTACTACATTCTTATGCCAGTGGTCTCAAAAATACAAATAACCAGTGTGTGCACAACACTGTGGCCAGTGCCATCATGCTGATCCAGGCCAGGTTATTTGTATACCGGATGCTGGCGTGCAGGTCTGAGCTGTTGCTGCAGCCTTACGCGACCCTGAGAGCACCACGTCTGAACTTGGTGGGAATGTGACGGGACAAAGACGAGCTGCTCCGACCTGTAACTCTGCCAGTCGTCCAGCTGCACCCACCATGTGGCTGTTTCAACAGGACAATGTTTGGACACACTGTCAGAGCAGCAGGCTTCTCTGGATCCGGATCGCATTTAGGCTGTTATTGAAAAAGCCTGAGATATGCAGGGGCGATGTAATCATCAGAGGCAGCCACAACCAATGACCACTGCACAGCTGGAGGCTACACGCAGGAATGCAGAGCAGTTCCTCAGCAGCTGATCCTTACACGTGTGCAGGGCACAGATGGCTGACTGCTTGCTTCACATCCAGAGGCCATCATGTTAAATGTCTCGTATATACATATTTTATAGTGTTGGTCTATAAAATCTAATATAGCTCCCAAAGTTAAAAAGGTAGCCCGCCACAAAGTTCTCCAGCTGGTCGTGGGAATTGTACAATTTTATGAGCACGTCGGAGCCATGAGAGTGAATCAAAACCAAACAACAAAACAAAAAACTGTAGCTGTACAAAAAACTTGTCCATGGAAAGCCAAGATGTGAATCACCTTTCTAGGCTCATCTGTCTTTCAGATTATGTGTTACTACTTTGATGCACGTATGTTTAAATTTGCAGCTAAAGAACCAAGCTGGCTATTTGAAGCTGTGATTTTTTCATTTCTGCTTTGTTTTATTCTTCATTTTAACATTTTTTTTGGATTTAAAAGGCTTTTTGTTTCCCTCACTGACCTTGATGGTGACTTCTGTGCTCTCCATGGGTTTATCACACATTGACTGTGTCAGCGACTCCTCAGTGAACCTGCTGTAAGCCTCACGAACCACCTGCAGACACGCACACACAGAAGGACACATACAAACATACAGGAGGCATGTTAAATCTACCCTCAACAACAGCTGTTTACACATCGTTTGCCATCACACTTGTTTGACGTTACCACAGAGGACAATGACACACATACACAGGCTACATTTAACTGCACAGAAAGCTCCTAAACAAAGATATTAAAGAGGATCCTTGTGTGACACGACAGAGAGGACATTCTTGTCTTCGTGGCAGGGATGGAGGTTGAGAGGAAACAGAGCCAGGGGAAGGGATGGGGTTATAATATTTCACAAGTGCCTATCCCCTTCAACTGCAGGGAAGACGGCATGGGGGCTGATTGAAGGTAGATGGAGTCAAGGTGTACTCTGGGAAGTTTTAAGAAGGACAAGAAAGAGCCGGATGGATATGCTGAAAGAGAGGTAAAGCAAGAAAAACGAGGAAATCGGGGGTGAGTGGAGATGTGTACGTGAAAAGAATGAAAGCGTAAACGGTAAAAAGGCTCAGAGACTCCTTGCATTTTAAATAAACTATCCATTAGTCAGCACAGTGGAGGGATAAGGAAACAGATACTGACGGTGTGGATTACAGTCAGCATTAAGCAAACGACTGAATTCGTTCTGAAAGAGAGAATCCTGCTGAGGATGCTGTGTAGATAAAAAAAAAGATTACATTTAAAATCCTTTATTACTTAAACAATAATGTAATTGGTTAAAACTTGGTTGACGTACACTTCGAGGTAGTCTTTCTGGTAAAGCTGGTACTCTTCTGCTAATATTTGTCAGCTCACACAGGAACGCCTGTTCTGATCACTTGCACTTGTGGTTGTGGTTTTATAGTGTGCACCATATCTCTTCTAATAAAATCTGGGGGACGGTGACAAAGCTGCCAAGTGCAATGGATGGTGGTCTAAACATGGATGACTAAACATTTCCACCTTTTTATTGCGCTGTACGGCAGCACTGATATGACGTTGCACAGTGTCCTCCGTCAGACGTCTCAGTTTCAGTCTGACTGGAGGAGTTCACGGTTCATCGCTTCTGAGCTGCTTTGGGATGTTGCTGGTGATGATTTGAGGTCAGGATGGCACAGAAGCTGATCAATGACACGTGATGAAACAGTTCAGAAATGCACAAGAGCGTGACCTTCAAGAGTAGTTTTGACATTTGACTGCTTTAAAAGTTACCATAAATGATTGAATGCACACTTCTTGCTTCCAATTTACAAAATGAAAAAAAAAAGGCTGCAAACATTCTGGTGAAAAAAAAGTTTAAGTAGACAAATTAAACTTGACGTATTCTTTTGAATAAATGCAGCTGATTTGTTAGCAAGAAGTTTCATATCTAATATTTTTTTACCAGCGAGGGAAGCAAAGAAGTGGTACAAATAGATAAGAAAAGAGACCAAACAGGAGGAGGAGGGCTGGAAAGATAAACATGAAATATGACAGACAGCAAGCAGGAGTAAGATAAATGTCAGTAAATGTGACAGAAGAGATTTAAAGTGAGTAAATAATCAGCAGATAGTGATGATATACAGAGGAGATGTAATAAAATGCAGAGGATGAGACGAGCGGTCAGGTGAGGCGATGAGTCAGGCCTGACTGATCTGAGCTTCGTGTCGGTCTCTTTGGTTAAGTCCCGAAAGGTTGCTGACATCCTCTCATGCTTGTCTGCGATCTAACAGCTACAAGGAAATCCATAACAGCGAGGCCACCTGCCGTCATCTCAACCTCGACTGTCGATACACAAACACACACATCAGCTCACACACAACACCACGGATTAACACACATTAAAGGCATTTACACAAATATACAGTATGGTACTGGTGGTTACAAAACAAACATACACTCAATAAAAAAAATAACCACACAGAGATAAATACAGTAAATAAAGGCT
>VUQR01000715.1:18771-39864 GCA_015108515.1 Hemichromis elongatus
AAGGAGCGGGAATATTTCACTGATGCTGGAACCAAAGCACCACACGTGATATCAGCGTGACTTTCTCAAAGTTAGAAATTCCCAGCTGAAGTTACGCCAATACTGAGGAGGTTAAAGCCATCTCAACAGGTCATTCAATCGCTATACTGAAGTTTAAAGATCCCCTCCAGACATGTGTGCAGACTCTAGTTAAAATAATGCTTAAAATAATGATTCGAGTTTTTCCCTTAAAAAAAAAAAAGGTTAATTAGCCTCCTGGCAATGCCGAAAATGACACAGTCGCCCTCAGCCTCAATGAGAAATCCTGAATTTATGAATATGCAAATGTCTTCCGCTTCAAAATTGTAATACTTTTGCTCTACAAGGTGTTTCCCCAAACACCACCGAAGGGTTATTTTCAATATATGTGCAAATCAAACTTCAAGTTTCCACATCGTGCTCGTGAAAGACATCTATGGAACCACGGCTAGCTTCTAGTGTAGCTTCATCATTCCTGCTTGAACGCCTTAAAGTTATACTTCTGGACAAACTTTGAACACAGGAGGCAGAACCACTAGTGAAAATAGTATTTTTGAGTGGAGGGAAACTTTAAAAAACAAAGAAACAAAGTTTTGTTTTGTTAAAGCAAGTAAAGCTGTTTCTGTTGTTCCCAAACTCAGACGGAGCCAAGCAGAAACAGCCCTCCTCTTCATCAACTGACATTATTACTTGTTTTAAAAAACTCGAGGGTTAATAATGGATTGAATGACTTGTTAAAATGGGCATTTCTGGTGTTTGCACCCCGACCTGGCTCAAAACTGTATCTGAAATCCTGCAAGACAATTCCTAAAGTTGGCTGAGCTGTGAAACCTGAATGAGATATAACATCGAGACTGCCTTCAGTTTTTAAAAGTGAATACAAATAAATACTTTTGCATGTTTTACTCCATTACTCAAAGCAAATAATAAGTCAATAACGTAGAGCAGTCTAAGCTCATCCACATAATAACCTAATAAAGTGAATTAAAAGGATGCAGCTCAGTCACATCACTACTGAAAGTCTGCAAGGATCACAGAAACAGTTTGTTCCAAGTCGTGGAGCCAGATCCACTTAAGGTAAATTATTGACTTTTTGTCAAATTAGGTCTTCGATCAACCTCTGCTTGTTCATTAGGATTGATAGCAGTTTCTCTCGTGTCCAGGATTTATCGAGTGTGCCGGTGCTCAATATCTTTAATGGCTTCATACAATCTCAGACGTACCACAAATTCAAACACGCTGAACACATCGTTTTTGAAACTGTCACCAATAGTCTGGTCACACAGAAGCCAGTTGATCAAGGAACTTATTTGCCACAAAAGCAGCACATCTGTTCAGACACCAAAACGAAGAAGGGAGAGCAGCAGCGGAAAGAGGCCAGAACACAATTCTCTCACCAAGAAGAGGCTCCGTGTGAGGCTCCTTAAAGTAAGAGGGAGAAAACGCAACGCACATGCATCAGCGTTAGCCGGGCCAAGAAATCAGAGACATCCAGCTGAGAGCGCGGAGGCCTCTCTCCACACTCATACTTTCAATTCACTAAACGCTCGTGAAGCTGAAGCAAGATAAACAACATTAACGCACCGTAACAGTTTTCATTCTAACATCTTAAATATTTTAAACACACAGAGATCATAAAAATGAGCGTGGCCCTCAATCAGTGCCTGCATTTATGTTTATGTGATGACTGGAAAATACATCATATATTTAGTTTTGTCCCATTATTACTGGTTAGTGAAACTAAAATGCATTTATGATGTAGTAAATGCCAAAAAAACAAGCCTACATGGGCTGAAGACATGTTACGCCTATGAAGAAATAAAAAAGTAACTAATGTGTGAAGCGGTTTTACAAGGAAGCCATAAAATGTTGGGATTTTGGATGAGAATCCAGCTTGAAATGCAAAATCTGAAACATTAATTATCCATCCATCGCAACACAACTGTGAATTTATCCTTTCCATTAAGTAATGTGACATATTGTTATTGTAAACATGCGCAGGGCCATCGGTCTGTGTGGCTGTAGCTGGTTTGTTTACAACGAGTGAGCCATCTGCCTGCAGCCGGTTTTTAATTGGTCCAATCGGTGTAAAGGATCATTTAATGTTGGTGCTGGGCAGCAAAGTGTTAACGCTCTACTAGCTTTAATGACTTCACAGTCAGCTTTTAGTTAAAACTGCGAAAAACTGTTATTTTCTATCTAAATTAGTCTTAAGCTGAACAATTATCGCCGCCGACTTTTTTTTAATTACATCAACAGTCTGAATTCTGATTCCTTCATTTTTAAGCCGGACTGATTTAAGCAGCGAAAGTATTCAGTGCTTCAGCCCTTTTGTATTAAATGCTCATAAAATTGATCCTAACAGTTTGGTTGCTCGTATTGAACCGTCGTCCGCCCTCGCTACAGCAATCAATTTCTGAGCGTGATGTTTAGGTGCTTTCTATAGGCGAGTCATCCGTTTGGTGTGTAATGGGGTTTTAATGGGAATCCATAAATTCACTTGGTTAACAAACCGCCTGCTGGGGATGCCGGGTGAGCGGCCGGGGTTAACTGTCAACTCTTCTAAATCATCCGATCTGTCAGTTAATCAGCTGGTAATGAGCAGGTGAATAAAAGAAAGCGAGGATTTTAAAGAGCTGATTGGAAAACAATCACCGTCTGCAGGATCAGCATAATTAAAATGCATTTTATTCAAAATTGACATTTTAAGAATGAGAAACAGAATAAAAACCACAGCTTAAAAAAGGCTTTGTGTTTAACCACTTTTTAAAAACAACACAGACTCTCCAAAGGCTGATTAACAGCACTAAATTACTATAAATTATGAACAAATAAGTCAACTAAAAAGTCTTTTCTTTTTTCTTTTTTTTTTTACCTATTTTTCCTCCATTTAAGGAGACATTTATTATGGATTTGTCATTTTTCAAAAAATTATAATTAAACTAATCATGAGTATCCTGCACAATCTACACTAGAAAAACACCAGAGCCCAGAGGCATAAAACTCACCAATAAAACTGTGTGAATGCCCGCAGCAGAAAAGCACACGCTCATATTTGATCATATTTATAAATCCATCTGTACGCACTGTGCTCTTTTACAATTCTCAGTCATCATGAAATGTTATGCACATGCACAAGCCTCATTTTGGTTCTGGTCTTCAGCAATAAATTCATCATTAACATATAAAAGTCACTTTTTGCACCTCGGGCTATTAATGAAGCAATTAAAAAATAGTTTGAAGAAGACGACGACGTGGAGAAAAGGAGATGTGGACTCGTTGGTCTCACTTCTGCAACCGTGCAGTTCAGAGCAAAGGACTGTGGCAGAGGTCGGTGAGTATGTAAGCTACAGCTATGTGTAGTACCCAGAATTAATTAGTTAAAATAAAAATAGTATGATAATAAGAAATGGAAGCTCTGTAAAAATCACCTGTTTTGAGGTTTAATTTCAGTTTTGCAGTATGAGGCTTGACTTGCTACTTGCTCCAAAATCACGTGTATACATGGTCGAGAGTCTTTATGCGTGTCAAAACTAGTTTATGTGTGTATGTGTATTTATGTTTATAATAAGGTGTGTATGTTATTTACACTTCAGGCTCCTGGCGTCCGTGTTAGCATCCCTGGATATCAGTTTTGGGGAATGTGACTTTGTAGTTTATTCAAAAAGTAAAAATTAGGGCTGTCAGCGTTAAACTCAATTAGTTAATTATGAAGCATAGAGTTTAACTATAAATAAAGTACAAATCAAGTTTTTTTCATCATGGACCTTTACCTTAGTTTGTAATTAACTGCAGTTTAATTTAATAGTGCTTCTATTCGATATATTTTACTGATGGGGATAATGAGGCATTTTATTCAAATCTGGTGCTTCCCTGAGTCATCCTCATCCACGGTGATCTGTTTAATTTGGGTGTGAACATGTTTTTCAGGTGCAGCACTGGAGGGGAGGAAGCTGACCAGCTGACCATCTTCACTCCCACAGCAGGAGCGCGTCTGTCCTCTGCCTCTCACTCCCATCACAGACATCACAGTCCTACTGCTCACTTTCTTTTAAACCACCAAGAGGAAATAAAGAACGATGGGGGTTACCTGTCTGAAAGCCTCGCCTTCGCTCTTCCCAGCCTGCTGAGCAATAAGCGTCAGCTTCTTGTTCTTCTCGTTCCTCTTATGAACTTTATAGAGGCAGGACAGTAGGCACGCCAGCAGCATGAGGGCAACCAGGCTCAGCAGCGAGAGGATGGCCAGAGTCAGGGGAGGCAGCTTATAAGCTGAGCGAGACAGACGAGGGTAAGAAAAAAAACAACCAGGGAGAGAAATAATGAGCCTTCTGTGACAACGGGAATGATGCTTCAAAACCCCTGAAAGGACAGATATCAGCTTTCATCTCTGCCTCCTTTAAATCTCATCATTTTCTGTTGTTAGCACATCAGTCATCCGTGCACATGTGCCGGCAACGTCGCCCACATAAAACTGATAAGAAATAAATAAGCATTTAACATTGTGAACTATAATACAGAAAAACACATTTGCAGTGCGATGATAAATATCATGTGTTGTCTCCTCAGGAGGACTTAAACGATCAGATGTGGAGATTTACGAAGGTACTCTTATCCACTTGCATTTATTGTATTTATAAATATTGCTCGCAAATGTTAAACGAGATGTATTACAGAAAAATGTCACTAATTTATTTATTATTCATTGGTTTCTGCTCTTAAGAATGCCTTTGTATTACATTTATATAAAAATAGAAATACATCTAGGGCACACAGGCACATAAATGTCAGCAGCCTGCAGTGTTGTACATCCTTCAGCATGTTATTGCTTAAATTATTAACATTTATGACTACACTGTGACACAGAAAGACCAGCCTCAGTGTCTGCTCTTTAAAAAAGGGAAAATCAGAAATGAATGTATAACAGCTGGATGTAGCCTCTGGACCTGGAATGCTGAGCTAATGCAGAAATGCAGGGGGAAAAAAATGCTTTTTTTTTTTTCTTTCGAATTGCCAGCAGGGGGCGACTCCTCTGGCTGAGGAAGTTATCAGAAAGTTCTCCTGCTCCTCGTTTCATCTATGACTCAGCAAACACTTTCCTAATGAGTTTTTGATCTGAAATACTAGCTTCAAGTCTTATTTAATGCAACACGAGGTTCACTTTCGTAATTTATGGTCCCATTAGATGCAAGAAAGCTGGAAATGATTTCGGGCATCATTTGTCCTTCATTTATCAGTCAGACGCACTTTCCACTCTCTGTATTGATTCTGATGCTCGAACTTCTCAACGTGAGTTTGAAAATGAAAAAAGTTTGATATTAATCGTGGTGCTCTGTCTCTCTTTGCTTCCAGCCTTTGTGCATGTAGTTCATGTTGGATTACACTGACTTGTAAACACTGTGCTAGCAGCCCCCTCTCTGTCTTTATTTGCATTTTTACGATTACAAAAATGATGCTAATTAGTTTATTATGCTTGTTTGCCAACAGCAATACAGAGCGTGTTGTTCATTTAAGTGTGTTTTATCAACTTACGGGCTACATCTATGTAGACAGCAGCCACAGGATGCCCAGCCAGGTCTGTCACATTGAAGACACCCGAGTCAGACACTTGGACCTTCTTCATGATGAGCTGTGAACCCTCCACGTTCACCCTGCCCTCCAGCAGCGGGTCCATCGGCGTCACCACAACGCCCTCGTCCACGATGGCTCGGCCCCGATTGTCTGATTTGGGCTTGTAGACGACGTTGACGTTGGAGTAGGGCAGGTAGAGCTGCATGTTGAAGTTGTCTCCATAGGCGAGGTGCTTGAAGTACAGGTGATCTGTGGCAGACAAAAAAAAAAAAAACACACAATGCAACTGTAATAAAATTCTGTGTGTGCTTTCAGAGAAATGTAAACTTGATTTAAGCCTGTTGGAAGCTTAATTTTTCTAAATGCAGTTAATGTAAAACCTGACATCACCACAGCAGCAAAAACACAGGATATAAATGTGTGTGTCACCACAAATGCAATCATATGATTCTAAGTCAGTCTGCATTAGTGGTGGTCTTGGGACCCCCTGGTGTCCTAAACGAAGACGAGGTTTCAGCAAGACAGTTGACTTTAAAATATAGCATTGTGCCTTACTGGTGAAAATTACATATAAACATATGGACATTTTTAATACTAATAAAACAGGGATATGTTTTCCCAGACTTTCTTTAGGCCAGTAAGACCCAGGGTTGTACGTGTTTTTGACGTTTTAAATTCTTATTGAATCAACTATCAATTAAATTAAATTTTGTTTCATTTATACAGCACCAAATCACAACAACAGGTGCTTTATATTGTAAGGCAGGCCCTAGAATAATACATACAGAGAAAAACCCAACAATCATTTCACTCCCTATGAGCAAGCACTCTGGCGACGGTGGGAAGGAAAAACTCCTTTTTAACAGGAAGAAACTTCTAGCAGAAGCGGGCTCAGGGAGGGGTGGCCATCTGCCGCAACTGGTTGGGGTGAGAGAAGGAAGACAGAATAAAAGATGTGCTGTGGAAGAGAGCCAGAGATACTTATCTGTTTGGTTTTCTGTTTGAGTCTTCATATCTAACATCCTACTTTTGTTTCTTAGTTACGGTTACTGCTTGTATGAGGGTGTTAGTTTCCTTCGTTCTTCCTTTGTTGCCTTTTAATTTGAGTTCACTTTTTTGTCTTCAGTTTCCCTGTTTAATTCCTTCCTGTTTTAGTTTTTTGGTTAGTTCTCACCCATGTATCATGTTTAGTTTTACTTCCCTTGTGTCGTTATTCTGATTAGTTTCACCTGTGCTTTGTTCCTCAGCTGTGTCTAATTCCCTGATTAGCCCTTAGTCCCTGTGTTTGTACAGCCCCAGTTTCCCTTTGTCCTTTGTGAGAGCATCTGTCAATTTTCCCTCTTAGTTTCCTGCAATTTAGTGAGTTGAAAATCTGTCTTGCATTTTGACCCTCATTTATAAACTTTGGCATTCCTCCTAACGAAAGGTTTGTTTTCACTTTATTCTGTTGTGTCCGTGAGTCCTGTGTTTCAGTTCTGCACACCGTTGACAAACAGAAGCTGGCAAGAAGGACCCCAACCTGACTTGGTGGTCCTGGCCTGGCTTAGTAGTTTGGAACATAGAGAAGCTACTTAGTATAAAGCAACATATCAATCATTCATTCAATGAATCCACTGCACTGATTCTGGACTGAAACACAGGCTGAACTGATGAAAGGTTAATGAGTTTGATTAATGAAATTAGGTCGACATTAATGCTCCCAATGAGATAAATCACTCAACAGATCGAAACACAAAACCACCCAGTCATGAAAAAAACTCTATATTACTAATAATAAAGTCTCCCATGAGGCTTAGCCGTATATTGTAATAATACTAGTTAATTAAATTGGTGCATAACTGCATTACCTGCATGAAACTATGCAAATGTTGGCATTTAGCTCAAAGACCAGCCTCACAGAGGCTCCTGTGTTTCTGTAGAAACTCGGCAGTGTTTTAATTTCAGTGATATTTATCAGTCTTCAGTTGTAATATTTTTGCTCCGTAACCTTCATCAAAGTAAATGTGTTTTTGATATATTTTATCGAGAGCTCAAACGGCCCAGAATCCCTATAGGTGGGTTTAACCTTCCTTTTTTTTAATATATTTAATAAAGACTTGTGACCTTTTCTGAGATTAAGGATTTTAAGACAGTGGCACTCAGCCAACATGACCATTTAGGGGAAATTTAGGAAAACATGAAAAGCACAAAAAGCCCATCACTCATTAAAAACCACGTAGGCTTTAATAAATGACCGGGCACATCGAGCTACTCGGCTACTTAACCTCTTCCTCCCTAGAGACCCTTTTTTCTGGTTCCAGGCCATCTTTGTTAAGAGAAAATTGGAGACTGCCAATCATAACACATTAACTGAGGAGGCCATCTGTTACTACTGTGGTTACAGTAAACATGGGATTCAATGCTTTTTATTTAGAAGAGCTGAAGTTAAGAGTTTATTAAAAACAGGTTCAGTAACACCAGCGCTGCCAAATGATTGTCTCATGGCTATTTTGTCACTTTTGATTAAGTAGAAAAATCTCTATTTCAAATCACAACTAAAAATATTGAAAATTAGCCTTACTGTGCATCAAAAGTTTTTCTTTTGCATAGAGCTCAAGGTTACTTATTTTTACCGAACACTTTATTTTATTGACTAAATTAGTTTGGGTTTTTTTTCTCCTCAGGCAAATTTTTAAAAGCGTAGCTTTAGGCTTGTGGGGTTAAGCACTACACACACATCAACTCACAGCAGTGGCTCTGAGTCTGTGGGGCAAACCCCAGCTGGGGGCCACAGAGTCACTGCAGGTGGGGCACGAAAAAGCAGGAAAAATAATACATGAAGTGCAAATAAGTTTAGAGGAAATAAACAAGAGTTTGACATTGTGGTAGAATTTAAGTAAAATACAGAGAAAAGAGCCACTGACTGACAGGAAGCATCTGCAAACGCACACAGAATGACGCACTTTAACGCTGAGTGATCGATTAGAGCTGAGAGGATGCTGTACAGCTCAGCTCTTCCCTTACCTCTGACGTTCAGGCAGGTCCTGATCTTGACTTTGCCCTCGCTGTCTTTTACTGTGAAGCTGCCTTCATCTGTCATCCTGACGGAGTGCAGCACCACACGCTTCTCCGACACGCTGAGGCGTTTCACGTATTCTTCTGCCAACACCTCCGTCTGGTTGTACAGCACCACAGGTGGAGGCTCGGTCGTGTACTGCGTCTCCGACTGATTAAGTTGAGACGGACTGGGCCTAAAAATGACCAAAGAGCAGAATAATACAGAACAGATACAGTAACACAGTGACTGCGATTAATTATGTTTCCAGAGATTTTAACCGATGTGTTTCTTCTTCTGTTTATTAATTCATTTATGGTTTATTTCAACACACAAAAGATGAAACACAGAAGGAGCTGAAGAGCAGCATCTCCTCTGTCTGTGTTGGACCTGAGCTCTGTGAGTTTTTTTGTTACTCCTTTGTGTGTTTCTAGTCTTCCCGTCTCTCTGTCACGTGTGTCTTTGTGCTTTTGTCTTTCTGGTTTATTTTTGGTAACAGTTTTTCTTTGTGTGTTTTCTGTACTTTTACTTACTGTTTCCCTGGACTTTCCCACCTGTTTCTCCCCGGTCCGATCACTCCTCTGTGTAGACAGCCCTTTGGCCTCTGTCACCCACCCATCTGTTATCTCTGGATTTCTGCTTTGCCTTCCCTTTCTCTGGACTTTATGGCAAGTTTGCTTTTGTTTTCAACCATTGCCAGGGTTTTCTCATCACACTGTCCTTGTTTAGGTCAAAACATTCAAACAGTCTGTAAAGAAAATGATTCCAGCTTTGGTGCTGAATAACTCTGATGACCATACCTGAACTCCAGGGTGACGGGTCCTTTAATGTTGCTCAGATGGATGTAGTAGGTTTCTCCGTATTTGACCATTTGCTCCAAAGCGCAGTCTGATTATCGACACAGAGAACAAAAACGGTCAAAGGTGAGACATTTGTCATGTTGTGGCAAAAGTCACCTCAGTGACTCTACCGCTCCTCAGTGACCCCCAACCCTCTCATGTCCTCCTTCACTACATCCATGATTGTTCTCTGTGGTCTTCCTCTTATCCTCCTGCCTGGCAGCTCCATCTTCACCATCGTTGGCCCAGAATATCTACTATCCGACCTCTGTAAACGTACAAACCCTCTCACTCTTGTCTCTCTGACTTTGTCTCCAACCTGCTCAACCTGAGCTGTTCCACTGATCTCCATCTCTGCCACCTCCACCTCGGGCTTCTGTCTTTTTGTCAACATTTCCATCTCCAAACCAAACACACCAAACACAGCACGTCTCACTGTCATCTTCACTCTTGCTGCTATCCTTTAGTCATAATCACCCCGAGACTCGTCTTCACCCCCTCCAACCTGTCAGCACTCTCATCTTCACCTATCTTCTTAACTATTGTCGACATGGATCCTATTGCTCAATATATCCTCATGTACATAAAGCACAGTGTGTATCTTATCAAACTTGTGTCAAGTAAAGTCACTTTTATTTACAAAGCACATTTTTAAAACACAGGAGATGCCCCAAAGTGCTTATCAGTCATCTAACATGACGCGTTGTGTTTTCTTTTAAGATGGAAACTAATTTATCTTCTCTGGCTTCCTGCAAGTACAAACTGGTCTTCTTTGTGTGTTTTGAGCTGAACAATCTTTGCTGTAAGACGAGTGAAATTTAAAAAATCTAGACCAATCAAAGCGGGCTTTTATAATTTCTTTCACAGTTGTACTGCTGGCCTGTGTTGTGTCTTGTGTGCAGCTTTTTTTTCTGTTTCCAAACCACGTTTTAAAAAATATAACTTAATGCATAAGAAGAAGACAGAGAGAGGCTTACCCTTGACAATGAGTTTAAAGTGCCTTTCAGTGGTCAGATTGTTGGTGTCCCTGATGATGTACGTGCCCTCGTTCTGCTCCTGCACATCCTCCAGCACCATGTATCCCATAGTGCTGGAATAGGAGATGTTGTGATTCAACACTTTCCCCGCTTGGATCAGCGGCACCTCGTAGGACTCACTGGTCACAGATTTAAAGATGACCTCGCTGCCGTTCCCGCGTGGGACGTCGATGTGGACGTCCTCGCCAAAGAAGGCCGTCCTATGTTCTGTTTTTACTGGTAGAAGCAATCAAGATGTTTTTTTATTAGATATGTCAAATGATATTTTTGTTAGCACACCTACTCTGTCTTTGTCATGCATATAATATATTAATCCTCAAACAGCATTCTCAGTTGTGCATCAACATCCAAAAACCCATTTTTACCTTTTGCAGATGCTGACAGGACTGTGGGAAAACAAAAAAAGATTAGTTTAAAATGAGTTTATTTCAAAGCGCATCTTTTTTTAGTTTGCTGGATTATACAAAAACCTTTAAATCATTTCCTTTGTTCCGAGTGAAAACCCACACAGCTTCCACAGGAAGCATTAAAGCATTTGAAATGTAAATGCCGCCAATAATGACGGCTAACAATAGACTGGAAGCAAAAACAAAGAGCCAGATTCTTCATTACAGGCGAAATGAAAGGAAATAAGTGGAAATTAACTAGATCACAATGTGTTTTAGCTTCTTTGGTGAGGCTTTCGCAGCATCCATGCTAATCAGCCAGCTAAAACAAATGTGGTTTTGCAGGAAGTCTGTTTCAACAGTTCATCTATCTAAACTCTCTCCCTAGTGACTGATTATGTTCTTGCTTACCCGTGCAGAACAGGACGCTGAGCACTGCGGTGCCAATTACTTTCATCTTGAATAGTTGATCTGTGCACAAAAGAGAAGAGAAACCCACAGACAATAAACAACAACAAATAAAAAAAAGTGCTTTTTATAGCAGGATCGCGGCTCCAGATTTTCAAAAAAAGAAACGTTTCCTATAATTTTATTTGACAAGATATATTTGTTAGCTTCTGTGTTTAATTTAGAAACACCTCGCTAAGGTAGAAGCATGCCAACTTCAATTTCTGTCCTCAAGCTGAGGAGAAGCACCCAACCCCGCCCTCCCCCAAATCCTCGACACCGCTGTGCCGCACTGAAGAGCTTTTCGCAAATTAGCTCGTTAAATATATAAGAGTAGACTTCCGCCAACACTCCTTGGCGAGAAAACCCACAGTGGTGTTGCAAAGTCAAATATATTATTAAGTCGAGTTTTATAGATACAGTGTCTTCAAGACAAAAAAACGCGATGTTGTGCTGTGGGAGCTGAACAGCCGCTCTTCGTGTCTCCCGTGGTGCTGGGAGATAATCGACTTTCCACTCACGACACAGGATCACAAACTGCAATGGAGGAAGAGGCGAGGAATGAAGAGGAAATAAAAGACGAAAAGTAAATGAAGAGAAAGTAGGAGACATTTAAATGCAAGAGTGCGCAGCCACTACTTTGAGATGATGAGCTGGACAGGAGCCAGCTGGCAGGAGGGGACTGACCTTTGGCTGCTACTGCGCAGGCTTACACTAAGCAGTGGTAGAATAGTTATTAAGGTGGGATAATTAGATGAAACATTAAGACAGACATGATGAAACAACTAGAAACAAAAAGGACTGGAAAGTTTAACAACATATACACACTCATGGGCCACTTTGTTACGTACACACATTAAACTGCTGGTTAATGCAAATATCTTATCAACATTCGGGGATGTAGACGTGGTCAAGACGACTTACTGAAGCTCAAACTGAGAATCAGAATGAAAAACTCTAAACTCAGCATTCTGCATAAACAGCTGAAAGCACAGATCCACCCTGTCTTGTATCAGTGGTCCAGGGGTGGTGGTGGTGAGGTTATGTTTTTATCCTCACCCTCCCTGCGTTTCTATGTCCATCCTCTATGACCACGCTGTGCTCATCTTCTAATGGCTGCTACCAGCAAGATAATGCACCATGTCACAGAACTTACATCATCTCAAACCGGTTTCTTGGACATGAAAACCAGCTCACTGTACTCGAATGGCCTCCACAGTCACCGGATCTCAATCTATTACAGCTCCTTTCGGATGCATTGAAATGGTAGGATTACATAATGGATGTACGGTTGACAAATCAGGAGCAACTGTGTGATGCTCTCATCCCAATATGGAAGAAACTCTGAGGAATCTTTCTAGCACCTTGTTGAATGCATGCTACAGAGAATTAAGGCAGCTGTGAACGTGAAAAATGAGTCTAAGCTGATACTAGTAACGTGTGACTAATGATGTGAGTGTATACTCTGGTCTTTGTTAAATCTCTATAAATAATTTTTGCAGAATATGTTGAATCTGGAGGAAAAACAGAAGATTTATGCTATCAGTAGCTCTCTTGTTTCTATTTGTAGTCCATTTATAGTCTAAATGAACTCAGTTATTGTAAATAAATACTAAAAAATAGACAGCAGGACTCTCTAGTCAAATACTCAGAGTGCCTGTAATTAAAGTAGACCGAAAAATGCTAATTTCTAGCATAATATACTCATTTTTTAATCCTACTGGGGTCCAAAAATAAGCAAAGCCACAGGTATTAGTCACATGTCAAAATAGTCCTTCATTGTTTTATATTGGTGAAGCTTCTTACTTCTCTTTCTGAAACCAGCTGATTCAGCTCCTTTAATTTTAGGACCCACCTTCATTTAAGCCACCTTTCTTCTAACTGAATGGCCCTCAAAGACAAGAGGTAGGTGCTGCACTACAGAGCTCCAGCTACGCATGCAGTATTCAGGAGAACGTCAAAGAAGCATTACAGGAGTTACTGCTTTGTGTCTACAGCTGTCTGTGTCCATCTCACACACACAGCCCTGTTATAAAAGCTAGTAATAATTCTGTCGGGGTACGTGAAGACATGTGGGTGTAAGGGACTGACATATTCTCAAAGCATTAATTATTATTACCTGCAGATTTACATCAAAGACTTGCATTCATCTACAACACAAATCCACTGTCTCAACACTACACCTGCAGTCACGCTGACACCTGGATGACAATAACCACTCCACCTGCTTCCATCCTCGCCATTGTTTCGACAGCGACGCTCTAACGGGGCGGCTGACACAACCGACCTCAAAAAGCCTGCTCAGCAAAATAAAACACACGAACGGGCACGGACTAAATATGTACCCTTTTAATTTGAAACTTACTGAACCCTCCTCATAACTCTGAACAACAAAGACAAAATGAACAGGAATGCCAAATACCTGCTGATAATTCAATTTTTATTCAAATTAAAGCAGTTCTTCGTGCTGATTAAAGATTTCAACCTGCAAAAAAGTTATTAAATTCAAAGCAGGTTTCAGAGCTCTGCAGCATATTTGGAAGTATAATTTATTTTCCAGCATGGATCCATTTCAGGATAGTGGAAAAGAAGGAATCGGTACATCTTTAGACCGAGGGAACAATAAAATGCCACTGCGTTTCTGCCAGCTACTTCAGATGAGGGATTAAAGCGCTATTTAAAGAAAAAAGAAGGAGACGAAAGCCCGTACACTTTCCTTCAGCACATCAACACATATGAAGACATTTCAAAAATGACACCCTAGCATTAACGTGGGCAGGAAAACTGTTCCAGAGGCTCTTAGTCCGTTGCAGAAAACACAGTAATCATAGCGTATTTTCTAATCGCCGCCCTTTTGAAGCAGGTTTAAATCATCTCACTTTAATGTTCTACGATGCCATTAGTTCATTGCATGTGCGAGTGCTCGCGCTGGGCTGCAGCAAAGACATAAATCACAGGTTTGATTCATTGATTGAGAGGAAGTATGCGTCTGACGGGAAAATGACAGGCTGCTGCTGATTGCATAAACATGCACATCCACTTTAAAAACATGAAATATGTATTCAGTGGAGTGCGGTGGGAGCAGTGGCTGTGTCTTTCATGAAAACAACTGAAAGCTGCACGGAGCCAAGTTAGCGAGAGGCCTCTTCCAAAAAAACAAACACTGCTGTCCAAAATAGGAGGCGTACCTCAAACAAAGAGCGGAATAAAAACTCAGATCTGACACCAGCGGTTGGGATATCTTTATAGGTGCAGGTATGATGATGCATTTTCCAGAGTTTCTAGTTGTTCTAAACATCTCGTTTGCTGCGTCAGAGGGGAGAGTCATAATCAGCTAAGAAGCCTGTTATACAGATGCAGTTGTCGTCCTTTGGCTGAGTCTCTCGTGTCCATTTATAGAGGCTGACTCTAAATGGGGTCATAGCTCTCATGTCTCCTATTATAACTAAAAGGATCAATCAAATTATACAAGGCATAGCATTTAGTGAAGTGCGTATGACACGTCCAGCAGCCTCCCCGCGGTGAGAGGCTTGGAGGGTACATCTCTCTGGCTGATCTCATCAGTCTGATATCAATCGTGACTGACGGATTTAAGAGCCTTTTCCACCTCACCGCTGCGCTCCCACACAAGACGGAGGGCAGCATGCCTCCATCCTCCTCCTGTTTCAGTATCAGTTCCCTCATCTCCCAGCTTCAATCTGATTCCGGTTTCCTGTCTGTCTTTCTGTACTTCTTACCTTATCTTCAAACCAGTCTTTGTTTTAACTCTCATGAATTATCCTTCTGATTCCTTTCAAGGTTAGTGTGACTCATAAGCTGTGATGTGATGTGCACTAATGTCAAATATCCTCCACTTGTACTGAGTCATCGCTGCAGGAACAGTTTCTGATTAGAGTCAGAAGAGGTGAAGGTTTGGGGTACCTCGACCCTCCGCAACTGTGTTCTCGCACCAGTGAAGGAAGAGGTGGAAATAAGAGACACAGTGTTGTCCTCATCGCTGCATAAAATATAACTATATAATAAAAAGTAATACAATTAAATGCACAGAAATCTTTGACTTTAATTATGAATATGAGACAATAAATCTACTCCGCTCCTCACAGTATCCCAAAAACCAGTCTCCGATGCTGAGGGTCCACAAGGGGGCTAAACCATGTTCCCTTTTTGGGCTGTGCCCAACTAAGCCCCACCTACACTGACCTGGTCAGCAGACACTTGTCCGTGAGCTCTTCTCCCAGGTCTGGCTCTAAGGTTAACCCACTCAGAGTACGCTGTTCCATCAGGGTTTTCTGACTCGCTCTTTCTCAGATTCCTCTCCTGAGACCAATTTGCTATAACCCTACACCTGATGGGGTCAAACTCCTTTCACTGCGGTGAGGTGGTGATATGTCAGGGGGGGGATTGGTCTACAATCTGCTATTGTCCAACTCCTTTACTTTGCAAGAAATGAACTTAAGACAAAGGATACGTCAGATATTGCTCTTTAATTTCTGCACTCAGAAGAATTAATTGCATTTTGTTGGCTCCATTACCTCCTAGCTGAATCTTAAGTTTCACTGCATTGTTACAGGCGGTCACGTCACTTAATCAAAGATAAGCAGCTTCCACAGAAGTGCAGAAAAGCCTTAAACAAGAATTACTTTTATGGCCAGTAGGGGGCAACTCATCTAAACTTCCAAAGAACAGCTCTCTGCTAGCTTGCTACAGAGGCTCTCTCGCTGGTTTTAGGTCACATTGAATGAAACATAAAGTTTATTTTGAAATTATTATAAGGTAATTATTAGAGGTAAAAAGGAGGAAGCTCCGATATATGTGTGCAGTGCTCATCACACCTCACATCCACCTTCAAAACACCAAGATGGAAACAGAGATAATGCTTAACATTCTCATCACACTTCACTCACTAATGAGTGATGGTGGCTGCATGCATCTTTTATACTGTCAATGCTTGTAATGCATGTTTATGGAGCCCAGTGCTGACTTTTCAATCAATTTTCAAATGCTATTTTTTTCCTAATAGCCTTTTCCTATCTGCCACACTAAGTGGTGCCATTTTTTCATTTTCCAGTCAGAGCAACTGTTATCAGTAGAGGAACTTCAGATCTAAAGATGCTGTAATTTAAGATTGGCTCCTCTCTCTGGACCTGCATGTACTCTCTTCACACACATCTACCCCCATCCCCCCTGTAACCCCTCCTCATACAGCTCACAAAGCCAGGAGCAGCAGCTGGTGCAGCGAGGGTGTGTCACGACCACCACCAGCATGAATGGGACCGGTCCCAATTTGTGGATGTCCAGATAAAAGATGGAGGGGAGTAAAGGGAAAGAGTGAACATGAATAGAGGCTGTCTTTGCTTCATTAATTCACAGATATCAGAGGAGTGACAGTGAGCCATCAATTTATTGTTTTAAGTAAAGACTGATCAAATATTGGCACGCAACTTAGAGGAGATTTGTAACCAAGCAAACCCTAATAAGGAGCATTTTTCATAAATATGACGCACAAACCGGTGGCTTGGTTTATCTATTTACCACAAAATAAAAACATAGCTGGCTACAGTTCATCACAGCACTCATCCATCCATTTTCTTAACAAAATGTAAATGACTTTTCAGTGTGATCAATACTTCAGTCCTTCAGCGCGAGGCTGTGGTGTGTGCTATAGTGCATTACATAACCGTTTCTGTCTGGAAAATACCCTGTTTTCAGACGGGTATTTCCCGAAGAAAGCACACGATAATGCACCACAGCCAGGGGCAGCATACACGAGATCATACGCTGTACAGGACATCGAGCGTTAAACCACTTGGTGGTCTGATTATCAGCATCAGTGCAAAGACTCTGCTTTTTCAGTCGCGTCAGCAGAAAAATGAATGAATTTAGAGAATTAAGCCAAAATTAGGAGAAGGGAGGAGGCCACTGTGCGCACTGGCACCCTGCAAACTAACGCAGCGCTTTGATTTCTGCCGGAATGCTGTGAAATTTGCAATTTTCCCGGGAAATTCAGAAAGTTTGCCCCTTCTGTAGCGTTAATTGCTTTCTTATTGCGTGAAGGAGATCCCTGTAACTGCTGCTGCCGGTGGTTACACGCCCTACATCACCGGTGCGAGCGCCCAACACAAGCAAATAGTCAAAACAGCGAAGGAAAACTGCAGAATTTAACCCACTACCTCCCTGACTGAGCGAAATCACGAGGAAAAAAAAGACCAGTCGCTGTAATATGCAATTATAAATGGATGAGGGTAATTACCTTTGTCAAGCCTCGGATCCGAAAATGACTGGACAGGGAGGGGCTCAGGAGTGATGGAAATGTTTTTCCTTCTTTATTTCACCAATCTCGTCCACCCCATCACCCCCAAACCGACAACAAGAGACTTCAATGAGGCCGATTCGGGAGTGGGCTGAGGACTTTCGGTTGATGTCGGGTTTGTGGACCATTTCAGTTCGGCTTTGCTCGGAAAGCTTCGGTAGGAAGCGTCGATTCTGGCTCGGAGCCACAAGAAACTGCAGTTTAACCTCAGGCCACCATTACACATGCACGATTTCTCCAGCCTGGTGTTCAGTTATTTGAACGGCGATCCGTATTTAAAAATTACCTCAGAAAACAACTTTATGTTGATATTTATGTTAATATTTGTTGCATTAACGTTTTTTTTTTTACATTTACAATTATTATTTTAACAGTATTTGTAACAAAAACTGCAGCATGTGCTCTTATTTTAATTCTCTCATTTACATAATATTGTTTTGTTCCTTTGCAAAACCCAAGATAAAAACAACACAGACATATTTAACACATTAACACTTTCTTAGTAGTTACTTGCTTAGGCAGCTTCTTACTGTTAACTGTCACAGTGCATACATAGAGTTGCATTGCTTGAACACCACCATTGTAAGAAAACTGAGTGTCAGAGAATGATGGACAGCCCTCTTCTCCAATAAGGCTGGACAGTTTTTAGACTCTCCATTGTTTACTACAGTTTGCTAGATTGAACATATTTGTTTTCAGTGTGGAAAATTTTTTAAAATCTTTTTTTACACTATTTTATTTTTATTTTATTAAAAATATTGACTGGTCCACTTTGGCTCATCTAATTTCATTGTGAGTAAAATAGTTGAAACATTCTTCACAGTCACAGTCCTATTCTACTTTATTTATTTATCTCAGAATGTATGCAAATATGTGGACTGAAACCACTGGGTCAGTTTTTTACACCATTAGCAATAAATCAACTACAAATCTATGTTGGATGTAAATTAGTGCAGGCTTTCATCTTCCCGGCTTACTGTGGAGGTGCTGACCAAGGTCCCAATTTCCTGACTTGTACTTCTCTGTTGATGCTGTCCAAGGTCCTGATTTATGCCAGCTCCCAGCATCACTGCGCAGGCCCTGTCTGAGTGCTATTTATCTGCCTATTTGTGGAGTCTAGACATTATTATATTTGAATTAGTTATCCTGACTTGACGTGCATACGTGCTGAGGATGTTTAGATTCTCATTCGTCACTAGGGGAGCCTCTCATGGGTCTCAGATTTGCTCTGCAGCAGCACAGCGACCCCAAACACACAGAGGAGTTATAATGAAAACCTTCAAAGAGCAACGAGCACTGAGGCAGATGGTAACCCCCCCTTCCACAGGGTGAAAGGGATCACTCCTTATTTTCATTGAGTCAGTGGTGTTTATGTTTATTGATCTATTTATTGATGTATTAGGTTTTAAATATATGGATCTGCAGTGTATACAGTATAGGTGCCCAGATTTAAAGTGAACATCAGCAGAAACCAGGGTCAGCATTAACCCTGTTTTGACTGTATTTGGGTTATTTTGTGTTTAATCGCTCGTTTCTTAGCTGTGTAGCTGTCATGGCCTCTTTACTTTCAAGTCTCCCCCCTCTTTACTGCTCTTATGTTTTTCTTCCCTGTTCTCTGGAGTACTCTGTCAGACACCTTTCTCCCATCTATACTTCCTCCTTGCCAGCCACAGTATCTTCTGGTTTGCTAATTTATTACTCTTGCCCTGCACTTCATTATTTTGATTCTCCAGGTTCTTTTTTTCGCCTTAAACCAATCAGAAAGTCTGGCTGGCCCGCTCTCGTCCACTCCTGTTCGATTATTCTCTCTGGTTTCGAGTTCCCAAGTTAAGCCCTGGAGAAACGAGGAAAGACTGAGAGACTATTTGGTTTCTGGTTTCTCTGTCACATTGTGAACCTCGTTCCAAATCTTCTGGAATGCACCTTCTGCCCAAAATGTAAAGTCTTCTCTTGTCTAATTAGCAAACGCTCTCAGACCTGCTTGTTTAATACTGATGAGCTCTCTGTCCCACCATATCCTACCCAATCACAGTTCCTGCTTATTCCATATTAACTAATAAATAAAGCAAAGCATCCCTACTTTAATACCTAAAACCTCACAGTACAACAAAATATCCAAGTGTTAAACAAAATAAGTTACTATAGCAAATGTCTGATATTTATGTTTCAACCTGTTGGGAAGGTGACTTTAAGTTACCGTGGAAACCAGATTCAAATTTTTCATCATTTCCTTACATGTTATAAACTAAACAGTAACTTAATGTTAAAGAAGTACAGAGATAAGTCAAAATGAGATTAAAATCAAATTTCAGCTCAAGAAATATAACTTTGCTTTGAAGGGAAAAGATGTTTTTGGATGTTTGGCTTCTGCCTGCAGCTCTCACTCGGTTTTTTGTTGTTATAATAATGTACTGACTTCCTGAGAGCTGATACTGAAAACTGTTTACATGCACACTAAAAGCTGATCATTAATAATGACTGACACTGCAGGTGTTCCTATAAATGTGTTTTTATTTCTCCCAAATGTTTCACAGTCAACAGGATACCAAATGAAACAGTTTCAAAAGAGCTTCAAAATTTAAAAAAAAAAAAAAGTAGTAATAACATGAAGCACAGAGGAAACACAAAGAAAACATGGCTGATGTTCGCGTGTATGCTGATGCTGTAGTGGCTCAGAGAAAAAAGATTTAGCAGAATGAAAAATTAAATTAATACATTAAAGGATGAAATATATAAATTGCAAAGTAGCTGGGGTGGGGGTCTTTCACAATAAAAGCACCTGGGCATTTTATCGAATGACGTTAACACTTTAAAAACAGTCGCTGCTCCTTCCTGTCACTCCGACTTTCTCAACACTTAGATTTAGATCCAAATACATTAATTCCTTTTGACTGGAAAATGTCCCACTGAGTCTCAGAAATGTATTCTTTAGTCTTTTCAAACAGTATGGCAGCCTACATGCTTTCAACCCAGAGGAGCTGAGGGCTCTATGAGCCTGACATATGTGGTGTGAAAGGAAAACAGAGCAGTTTTTATGTGCAGTGCGCTTCTCCTCATTGGCTGGTAATGTGTATATCTTTAAAAAATGAATTTGTTTCTTGGAAATCCACTGAATGGGACTTTTGTTGTGGTTAATCATTTCAAGGAATCTGTACTTACTACAATATAATAGACACTGAGCATGTGCAGTGTGTTTCTCCTCAAAACGTTGGCTGGCGTCTGAGGAAAAAATCCCACTGCTGCTGCTACGTGAAAGCTCTGCCAACGTATACATCACAGGAAAGCGAATTATTTTCTCTGACGTTTTACTGAATGCGACTTTTGTTGTGGTTAACCACTTTAAGAAGCCGTATTCACGAGAAGATAACAGATGTTGACGTCTTTGACATTAACTTTCAATCTTGTGCTTTCTTTAAAAAAAAAAAAAAAAAAAAAAAAAATGAGAAAAATAAAA
>VUQR01000715.1:39884-50989 GCA_015108515.1 Hemichromis elongatus
TAACTTTCAATCTTGTGCTTTTCTTTAAAAAAAAAAAAAAAAAAAGAATAATGGGCTGATTATAACTGATGGCTCTCTTCAGTCTAGTAAGACGAGAATGCCTCTTACCCACAAAAGCTAATGACAGCACGACGCTGTAGAAAAACCACTCTGTGAGTTCACAGAGGCTGGAGAGATGTTTACAGAAAGGTGCGAACCCTGATGTCCAGAATAGAAAAAATGTATTCTGCAAGCATAAGACTGACTCACGCAGGATTGTTTTTCTTATCTACACAGTCTTAAAAAAGGTTGCAACAAAAGCATTAAAAATGAGAGATTATCCAGCTAATTAAGCCTCAGAAGAAGAAATACTGATAACGTTTCTCACCTGCAGCCCAAAATCACATTTATCACCGGGAGTCGATCTTCAAAGCTGATACAAAACGGTAAATAACACTGATAAGAGTCATTAACACTGATAACAGAATGATTTATTATTACTTAAACTTACTACGAGGTTACCGTACACACCTGAAACTATCTCAGTACTCGATGCGATGACCTCGATTACTCCGTCATGATTTTATAATTTTGTCCTTTTGTTCAACAAACCCAATAAAAAAAGACCAAAACCAACAATCAGCTGATGCTAAACATGACGACTGTACAGCTCAGTTATTTGTTTTTGAATCAGGCGTCACACACAAACACTTTAGAGGATCAATTAATTGTACATCTCTGCCTTTCCACCTCTGAGCAGAAGTCCAAAGGTGATTTTTTTCCACTGAGGCTGAAACTGTGTTTTTTGATTGGAGGTCATTTTGGCAAAAACTAAGCTTGTTGGAATGAATGTAGAACCAGGGTTTGGTTTAACCTCTCGGTAACAGCACTGAGCTGAATGCTTCACAGTAAAGAAAATACTTTGAAATAAAAGTGTAAGAAGTGCTTCTGTTTCACTTGGAGATTAAAAAAAAGATTTTGGGAGACTAGTTTTGATCAAACCGGCTTACGTGGCATCACATGAAACAGTAAACCATGGCACATTAATTTGGTCATGACATCATCTTTCCTTCCGCCTATGTTCTCCTCTCGTTATCTCCTGTTCAGACCTCCACCCTCCTCTGACCTTCATCATCTGCTACATTCCTTCATTTCACATCATTTTTTTATTTGTTTCTATTTTTTTTGTTTTGTTTTTTTGTTTATTAACTTTCCCCCCTCCTTTATCACTTTTCCTGCTTTCACTTAGGCATCTTCCTCCACCTCCTCCTCAAACTCCCCCTCCTCCTCGGCGGTGGCGTCCTGGTACTGCTGGTACTCTGACACCAGGTCGTTCATGTTGCTCTCCGCCTCGGTGAACTCCATCTCGTCCATGCCCTCGCCGGTGTACCAGTGGAGGAAGGCCTTGCGGCGGAACATGGCGGTGAACTGCTCGGAGATGCGCTTGAACAGCTCCTGAATGGCCGTGCTGTTGCCGATGAAGGTGACTGCCATTTTGAGGCCTCGCGGCGGGATGTCGCAGACGGCCGTCTTCACGTTGTTGGGGATCCACTCCACGAAGTAGCTGCTGTTCTTGTTTTGGACGTTCAGCATCTGCTCGTCCACCTCCTTCATGGACATGCGGCCACGGAACACGGCGGCCACCGTCAGGTAGCGTCCGTGGCGAGGGTCGCAGGCCGCCATCATGTTTTTGGCGTCGAACACCTGCTGGGTGAGCTCCGGCACGGTGAGGGCGCGGTACTGCTGGCTCCCCCTGCTGGTGAGAGGGGCGAAGCCGGGCATGAAGAAGTGGAGACGAGGGAAGGGCACCATGTTGACGGCCAGCTTCCTCAGATCGGCGTTCAGCTGCCCGGGGAAACGCAGGCAGGTGGTCACGCCGCTCATGGTGGCCGAAACCAGGTGGTTCAGGTCGCCGTAGGTGGGCGTAGTGAGTTTGAGGGTGCGGAAGCAAATGTCATAAAGAGCTTCGTTGTCGATGCAGTAGGTCTCATCTGTGTTTTCTACCAGCTGGTGAACGGACAGCGTGGCGTTATAGGGCTCCACCACGGTGTCTGATACCTGAACACAGAGCAGGAGGAAACATCGACACTCGAGGCTGACGCAGATATATTATGAACATCTATTATAAACAAACAGGCGATTTATTGTAAAGTAGATTTATTTCCCATAGTTCAAAGTGATGAATACTGATATATGCCAACCTGTCACTCATACCCAGCTTTATCTTCATTTTTTACTGTTGTTGGGACATAATTTCACAAAATGGGCATTGCATTACTTTCAATGTGACTTAAAACTAGCGACTGAAAACATAAAGTCGTTAAGAAAGTAAAACTAAAACTACCATGTGTAAGCAGTGAAAGGTCATTTAAACACAGTGCCTCCTGAGGGACGATGTTTTACCTTAGGGGAGGGCACCACACTGAAGGTGTTCATGATGCGGTCGGGGTACTCCTCTCTGATCTTGCTGATGAGCAGGGTTCCCATGCCGGAGCCGGTGCCTCCTCCCAGCGAGTGCGTGAGCTGGAAACCCTGCAGGCACTCGCAGCTCTCGGCCTCTTTCCTCACCACGTCCAGGACTGAGTCCACCAGCTCGGCCCCCTCCGTGTAGTGGCCTTTAGCCCAGTTGTTTCCTGCCCCACTTTGACCTGGGAAACAAAAGTGAAGCTGATTATGCTGTTTCTGTTTTTAGGCAAACTGTTTCAGAAAACAGTTTTTCCTGCTGTTTACGAAAGGAGAGAATAACAAAGGAAAGTCAGCTTCGCTTTGAAGCATTGTACTGAATCAGTCAGCTCAGGTCCCAGAGGGATTCATGCTGGGATTTTATGGCAGGAGTGAGCTTGTTTGTGCCATGTAGGACAGTCTGTTGGGCTAAATTTGACCGATGGACTGGATGTGGCTTTAACCACAAAATAGAGCAACACAGATACTCAGCTCATCAGTTGGAGTCCAAACCCTGACAGCAGTAGACCACGGGCTGAAAGCTCTTTTCACACATGCACCGCAGGCTTGAACTTTTCTAGAGAGGACCTGAAACAGGGGGATGTGATAAAGCCATGTGTCCAGTGCTGTTTGGTCAAACATAAGCTGGTTTTTAACCACCCAGCTCCCTACTCTACAAGTCCAAGTGATTGTTGATCGTGATGTGCCCACAGAGCAGCTAACTGTCCAGTGAGTTCACAGTTAGTGAGTGGGAGTCAAATGTGCTGCCTCCTGCTCACTCTATCCCAGCAGCTCCTTCACTTTCATAACACAGCGGATTGTCAGTAATGCGAGTGCATGTGGAGTGGACCATTACCTGCTGTGCACTGCATGTGACAAAAAAACAGTGGAAAATATCTGACCTGATTCTCCTGAAACTGACCAAAGTTCATGTGTAAACTGTTCATGTGCTCAGCGAGTGCACCGCAGCTCTCTCCAGTAGGTGGTGTTCTTACCAAAGACGAAGTTGTCGGGTCTGAAGATTTGCCCAAAGGGTCCAGAACGGACTGAGTCCATGGTTCCTGGTTCCAGGTCAACTAGGATGGCTCTGGGCACGTACTTCCCACCTGCATGCAATAAAATAGACACAAAGAGAGATAAAAATAAAAGATTAACAAAAAGGAAGTAACAATGTAGGAGCTGTAACTGCACAAAGAAAGAAAGCTTAAATGTATACATAGTATAAACAGCTTATCACGGTCCAGTCTCACAGATAGCATGTAGTATCTGATGTGACCACTAGATGGAGGCCTTTATTACAAAGTTACAGGATGTCTAGACTCAACACACTGAGGCTAAACTGCATTTTTAACAGAATGTTTACTCCTGTGAGCTTTCGGCGAAGCTTATCCAGCTCATGTTCATTTATTTAAAAAATGCCCGACTTTATTTATTTAGTTTCTGAGCTCCTGAGTAAAACCTGCGATATTTCAGCTTTACTTTAGGCTGCTTTAGGCTGTCAGGTTAAATTAGGTTTATGCAACAACTGAAGCCAGAAGTGTCAAACTCGTTTTAGTTCATGGGCCGCAAACAGTCGAGTGTGATCTCAAGAGGGTGGACAAGTTAAACCTCCGCATAACAAGTTATATTTACAACAAACAGCCCTCGGACGTTTTCGAGGTTCAAGAGATTTATTGTCGTCCTGAAAACAGACAGCACACGAGGGAACAGAACTATGTTATGAGGTCTTGTTGAGACAGCAACACAGAAAGCAAACAACTAACAACTAAAGTCATACAATTTAAAAATACAATCTGAACTAGGAAAACAAAAAGCAAGAAAGGATCTGAAAACTAATTTAATTTATTGTTTCATTTAATGAATGAGCCAAGTAGATAACAGGTTACGGACACCCTCCGATGTCTTTAAAAGCTTTAATTTTCCACATTCTTTGAGTCTACTGTCATTACATGTTCATTACAATTTTCAGACCAAAGTAAAAAGGCACATGTTGAGTTTTCAATCTTAAACAAAAACAGTATCTTATGTTTTTAATAACTCTTCTAGCTCCAGAAATACTCTAAACTTTCCCTAGTGTTTTTTTATTACTAGTAGTAAGCCAATGCTGGCATCACCACACCACAAAAATGTATGTTACTGAAACAAAATGAGTAATTACTGACTTCACTGCAATGTTCAAAGCCATCCAGGGGGATGAACATTTGGCGGGATGGTTCTGGATCCTACATTATCGGCCACTATCATTGTGTCAGACAGAGTTTGGTACAATCAAAGTGTTTTTCAGGACAAACTACCTTAGTCGAATACATTCTTAATTAGTGCTACTGGCGCTTTGAAGCGGCACGCCCCCCCTAATAAATGTCATCATGAGAACAGGTGAAGATAATACATCGCATCATCACCTGTAACAATCTGAAAGCAGCCAACCAAAACATTAGTGCCTCATTGTTTTATTTTTATCTGCATCTTCTGCTGCTGCAGTGAGCCGGAGTCTCCACAGGGAGGAGATGTCTTGTTTCATTTTATCAAACGCGGACCTCGGTGTGGTCGGGATGAACTCACCTGTGGCTTCATTGTAGTACACGCTGATCCTGTCCAGCTGCAGGTCGCTGTCTCCGTGGTAGGTCCCTGTCGGGTCGATGCCGTGCTCGTCGCTGATCACCTCCCAGAACTAAATAAAGGTGAACAGGCTGTTAAATCATCACAGTACAGAAAACATCCACATGTCAGTGTTTTACACATTTAATGAGTTTAATGACATGAAGTGAGCACAACACAGTGAGCACTTTTCTTTAACCCCGAGCCATCCATGTGCTCTTATAACTAAAATACTAATTGTGTACTCAATAAGGTTTTTCATGCAGAGTTAGAAAACACGTCTCACAAAGTGGTGTCTTTGTTTGTTTGTCTTTATTAAGGCCATAACTGCAAGCAAATTTGGAAGAAAACAAGAGTCTTCTGACCTCTGTGCTTCCCAAAGTCTCGCTGACATATGATTCCAGTTAGCACTCACAAGATCACCTACAAACAGCGCCGTGTTCTGTAAGACCGCAGGAACAGTCACCTCGTGGTTCCATTCCAAACATTAAACTGATTTTTTATGAACCTGCTGTAGAGCTCTTAGACTAGAGATGAATACTTGTAATACTTTTTTAATATCAATGTCATTATAGATTCTCAATTATAGGTCAGATTTCTTATTGAGTCTCTTAGTAAATCTCCTATACAGAAAATATCAACAGAATTTTTTTTCACCTTAAAAACAACTGATCTCTGAGTTTAAAAATAGTGTAGAATCAGTAAAAAAAGATGCCTGCATGTGACTCAAATGTGCAAAAGTTGCAAATCACATGGAGAAGGTGGAGAAGACAATCTGATAACAGTGCAAACAGCTCTCAGAGTTTGGTGTAAATCTAGAAAATAAACAAATATTTGAATTCAGTTCAATTTTTAAAGCAATAATTGACAACACTGCTTATCACAAGGGACTTTATACAATAATGGAAAGTAGATAAGGGCCGACTCCCCTTTCATCTCAACCTCCATCTGCTTTTTATTAAATTTATTTATCATTTGAATCATATTTTGATTTCAAGGAAACTCGCTGTAAAAACATGTTTTATAAACTCACTCAACAGTACAAGTGGTTAAGAAAATAGATGCATATGAAGACAAACTGTGGGTCGGCCGCAGCTGCTCTGTGTGGCTTCAACAAAATAAATACAGTCAGTCCTTTTATGTCTCATGCCAGTAAATAATCAAAGGTAAGTCTTGTGGATATATTTGGTTTCTGCTCCGAGTGAAACTTCCTGGAAGAAGCACAAACCAAAGCAGTTTCAAAGCTTTGACACCTGGACAGGAAAACAGACGGAGGAAGTACGGCGGGCTGATGAAAAACGAGCATAAAAGAAGCAAACGAGAGCGAGCGCACAGAATTATTTTAATCACGCAGTAATGTGGTGAATACATCATCTGTCATTTAGATTGAAAATGCCAAAAAATTCACAACTTCCAATACAGTTTAGTGAGTTTAATGATAGAAAACTAAGAAAAAAAACCAAGAAATATTTATATGTGAAAGCTGTAGCTAGCATGTTTGCTTAAAAAAGACTTCAAAGATAAGCTGATAGCAGATAATGTTCTTTTCACCAGCTGTTTTTACCCTGAAGTTTAAAGTTTTGTGGCTATTTAAAAGCTAACGGCACATTAATCTGGATGTATAAAAATAATGTGTTTTTTTTAGAAAAGAAAGTTATCCATCTTTAATTGGATGAAGCCTTCACTGGATCTGCTTGAGAGACAGAAATTCAAACGTATAAATGATAGTGTCATGTTTGAAGAAATGTGTCTGTTTAAAAATGCTTTGGGCTGCTTTAACTGGATGTTCTTATCTTCAGCTCTACTTTGTAACTTCAGCTATGATTTGAGTTCAGAAAGGAAAGTCAGGGAGGAAGTCATGTAATTACCCCCACCTGGATTTTTCCAGCTGGCTCAGTGAATCATACACGGACGCATAAAAAGCTACCCACAGCTTAAAGTAGTAAAAGCCTTTGTTCTATTCGCAGTCGGAGGGTCGGGACTCTCTCAGAGGATTTTGTGTTTCACGGCTTGAAACATCAACACCAAACTGAGCTGAGGCCGACTGTCACACCAGCTCAGTCAAGTGACCCTAATCTGTGAGAGTGCGTGTGCGTGTTTAAGGAAAGAGATAAGCAGGGGAAAGGTTGGTTTGTCCAAGGCAAAAAACACACACTTCAGGATTTCTGAAATTGCAAACCGTATGCGAGCTGGCAGGTTTTAAAGTCCGTGTTTAAAAAACCTAAGCCTCCGTTCAGTCGTATCTACGAGAAGTTATCCAGAAACGTGGGAAAGCTCAGCAGATTTGGGTTGGATTGGCTAAGCGAGTGAATTCAGGCACAGTTAATCCATTGTGAAATGACCTCAGCCTCACTAAGTCCGCTGTAAATACACTTGTCTTCACCGATCAGGACCTCTGAGAAGCAGAGACTAAGTCAGCCCATATGCTGCGTCCCCACCCGCTGCTGTCCTGAGCTGTACGAGTGCACAACAGGCCAAATGTATGAATACTCCTCCATATATAGAGTCACATTCTTAAAATTACATGACCTGGTAGCTGCTATGCTACCACATAGCACACAATGTTTAAGCTGTTTTTTTGATATCTAAAGTGTTTCTTGTATAACTGATTCATACTTATTTAATTGTAGAGTTTACTGAATATCTAGTCAATAAAACTGCGACTGTGTGGCTGCATGTATAATTTTTAAAGGTTTACCTTGTGCATTATCTTCCTAATCAACTAATTAGTCAATAAAATATCCAAAAAAAGTAAAGAATCTCCATATTTTCTAAGGAAACCAAGAGTCGCATGCTTGTTTTTAAAGAAAAGGTCTTTTTTATAAATCTGAAACAATTCATTGCTGAATTAATTTATTGAGACACTTCCATAAAGGAGGCAGAATAACCATACAAATTAAATCATACCGTGGTTCAAGCTTGAAATATTAAAGCAGAGCTTTGCATTCTGTTAAAAACTGTAACGTCTGAGTGTTTTTATTTAATGTGAAAAGGAGAATAAAGGAGTTTATTCTTTATTGGACCGGCATTTATAAAAGATTTGTTTGATCTAAAGCATTTTTCTTTTTAATCCATGTAAAAAAAAAAAAAAATGAAACCGTGGCCTAAAAATCATGTTATGGACTGTGGTTTGAGGGGATTTTTACAATCGTATTTCACTGGATTCATTTTGCATCACTTGTCTGATCCCCTATCTTCTGCAGCTCGATGTAAGTAGCTGTAGATCTACTGGAGCTTCTAGATCTACAAGAAATCATTTAGAGTGTTGCAACAAAATGCAGATAAATAGAAAACCATTACTATTCCCCACGGGTAAACAGGGATTTAAATGGGACTGCTGGTTACCGGGGCCTGGGGCGTGCGCATGTGTCACACTGCCTGGAAAAGGCAGCCATTTAAATGACCTCATCTGCGCATTCAGGGCAGACACTGAACCACTTGTTATCTTCCTCCCCCTTCACCCTCCTCCTGCTGCGTTCCTCTCCTCTGCCTCAGCAAATTTCTCCTTTCTTTCACCCCCTTTCTCTTGTTTTTTTTCTTTCTCCTCGATGACAAAGGCTCGAGCTCAACAGGCAGCCAAGGCAGCAGCTGGCCCTGTGAGTCGGCTTCGGTCTGGCCAGCTTCATTAATCACAGCTCAATGACTGGAGTCACTGTTTTGCCTGCAGTTACAAATGTGCAAATGTTACTGTATTCATGTGCAGAGAAAGTATGAAAAGGCTACTGCTAGACAGAAGTCTTATTATATCACTGTAATTAATATGCCATGTATTATTATGCTTTCAGTCAGATCCTATAGCTTCATTATACTTCAATAAAAATGGTAATATTTAATAGCAAAGTTACCTATACTTTACTGTGTTTTTATGTCCCAATACTGATTTATTGTTTCTGCCTGATTGTGCTTTAATCCATTTATAATAAGATTAGATCCACTCTGTCAAGTAAAGTCTAAGACTCATGTAACAAATGATAAAAACACAAAATTTGCACATTCCTCTTTAGATTAAAGTAGGTTACAAAGAGGTTAGAAAAAGTAGTGAAGAATAAAGTAACTTTTAAATGGACAGAGGGTACAAAGTGGAGGAAAACAATAGAACTCTTATTGTTCTGGGTCCCGTTAAACGTAGGTACAATTAAAATAAATAAATAAATAAATAAAACCCCTCTTAGTAAGATACAGAAATGAATCAGTTTATTTTTATTTAATTTCATGATTTAATATAGTGTAAGTAAATATTGAAACTGTAAAAAAAAAAAAAGAAAACGACCGGCAATTTAAAAGATTTAGGAATGAAAAACTTTGAGTAAGAACTTTGGTAAACTGGTAAATAAATAAATAAATAAATAACCACAAAAAGAAGAGAAATGTTATTTTTTAATCACGAGCTTTTCTTACCTTTGCACCAATCTGGTTCCCGCACTGGCCGGCCTGGATGTGCACGATTTCCCTCATGATGGATGGACAGTTGCTGATGGAGCAGAGAGCGGTGGAGGTAAGTGAAGGCTGCTGACCTACTGACTGCGGGGAGTGTGTGGCGGCGCTGAGCCCAGCTGGCTCCATGGGGGTGGGGCATAGCTTAGTCCAAGCTAATGATTCGTTATTCTGGCTGCGGCTTTGGAGTTGATTGGCTGAAGGCTGAATTTTTTTTTTTCCAAAGGGGTTTCCTTCCCTCTGAGGCAAGGACCGGAAGAGGAGAAGGAGTGCCGGGTGTTGTCATCACTGCCTTGTTGGAGCTCCAAACAAAAGCTAGAAAGTAACGAAGTAGTGGATTTCAGATGCTTTACTCGAGTATTTCCTTTTTCTGCTCCTCTACATTTCAGAGGCAAATATTTCATTAGTGCATTAATGTGACAGCTCAATTTTAAAGCCTATGTGTTAAGAGTAGAAAGTTAATCCTTCTAAAGCATCAGCAGCATCAGAATCCATCATCTAGTTAGCATAAAGAAGATAATGGACTCAGGCTCAGTTTAAGTTCCTCATATTTTTAATCGTGTGAACAGTATAGTATATAAGTATTCACTCACCTGCCACTTTGATAGGTACACCTGTTCAACTGCTTATAGCAAATATCTAATTAGCCAATCACAAACAGCAGCTGAGTGCATTTAGCTATATAGACATGATCAAGATAATCTGCTGATGTTCAAACGGCATTACAATGAGGAAGAAAGCTAATTAAGTTCATTTGAACATGGCATGGTTTCAGTCATTCTCATTTAAGGAGGCGTTTAAAAATAAAATTTAAAAATAATAACAATTCCCATCTCCCACCTTTAGCTAGACTAAAACAAGCAAATCCACCATGGGAATGAATTAAAATCAAAAGTGAGAGAGATATAAGATGATAATAGTGTTTAATTTCTGAAGAAACTTCTGAAGAAGTTCAGAAGTTTTCTGTTGACTCTGCAGTGGTTGGATGCATCAGTAGAGGTGATGAGACAGAGTACCGGGCTGTGGTCGACTCTTTTGTCACATGGTGCGAGCAGAATCATCTGCAGCTCAACGTGGCAAAGACCAAGGAACTGATTGTGGACTTCAGGAAGACCAGGAAACACTTGATCCCTATTTCAATCCACGGGGTCAATGTTGACATTGTGGAGGATTATAAATACCTCGGAGTACACATAGACAATAAACTGGACTGGGCTAAAAACACCACAGCATTTTACAGGAAGGGCCAGAGTCGTCTTTATTTTTTGATGCGACTGAGGTCCTTCAACATCTGCCGGACAATGCTCAGGATTTTCTATGAGTCTGTTGTGGCCAGTGCAATCCTCTACGCAGTCGCATCCATTGATCCGTAAGGCCAGTAACGTTGTGGGGATGGACCTGGACACACTGAAGGTGGTGTCGGAGAGGCGGATGTTGTCCAAGATAAAAACCATGTTGGATAACACCTCCCACCCACTCCATGACATGCTGGTCAGTCACAGGAGCACGTTCAGAGAGAGACTGAGGTTACCCATAATGCACCACTGAACCACACAGGAAATCCTTCCTGCCTGTGGCCGTCTCCCTGTACAACCCATCCACCTGACACACTGTTTACTGATACACCCGTTTTACACGTTCTTCTGTTATTC
>VUQR01000717.1:0-14471 GCA_015108515.1 Hemichromis elongatus
GGGTTACAATTAGGTTATGGTTAGGTTAAGGGTAAGGGTTAGGCATTCATTTTTGATGGTTAGGGTTAGGGTAAGGTGCTAAGGAAAGCATTATGTCAATGAGATGTCCCCACAAGTTATGAAAACACAACATGTGTGTGTGTGTGCATGTGTGTGCTAAAAATTCCACATTTAGACAGCCTAGCATGTCCATCCCTTGAGCCATGACACATGTTCATATACTGTATTTGACTGATATTTTTTTCCTGCAAACGTACTCACAATATACAGTGAAAATCTGTATTTTTTTTCCTCCTCAATATTGATGTATGAATAAAGCCAGTATCCGCCCCCCAACCGAAGATGGCACCCCTGCTGGCACTTAAACTGAAAAAGATGTTTATTGCACTATTACAGCTATGCTTGTAGGTTGCTTATAATGAACAGCTATATATACAGTATATACAACTGAACTTTAAATACGTAACTGTGGTTATAAAGTTTATGCTATTAGGAGGAAAGACATCCGTATCATTAGTGGCATTTATAGATTTTTACTTCATCACCTCAGTGTTTCTAAGCTCAGCACTCAACACAGTCCTTTTATTTATCGTATCACACCAGTAAAGAGGGTTAAAATTAAACTAAATTCAATTATCCCCTGGAGCAGTGCCAATTTTCCCCTTCAAGAAGACCATGTTTGGAAAAACAGCTGATACAGTCTTTGAAAGCTTACTTTTTACTCCCTTGAAATGAGGAACATCAGCCCATTATATCACAAAGAAAAACTGCTCAGTCTGAACAGGTTGAGGTCAGTCTGGTCAGCCTGTCTGCCTCGCCTCTCAGTCTGGTGAAACAGGCGCTCACCCATGGCTGCTCATGCTGCACCTATCAGTGCTGTGGGGTAAACAACTCCCTCTCGATCTCAAGCTGTAGTAGCTCTCGGAGGCCTCAGTCAGAGCCAGCATTGATCTGGGCTCTGCCCAATCGAGTGTCTAATCAGGTCAGAGATGAATGCCGTCTCAGGGGTTAAGGTCAGCTCCAGAAGTACGCACATGCACAAAGGAGTAAAGGAGTGAAGCCCACTGTACTCGTGTTAACATCAATCCAAAAAGAACCTACAAAGTTTGAGACTCCTGTGTTATACTGCCTTGCTGCCTTTGTCCAGCCTTGTTGTCAGGGGAGAGGCATGTACGGCATGACGGGGCTACCCCTAAACCCTCCTGGAGCCTGTGAATGAGAGGATGGGCAGAGGCAAGGGAAGAAAAGCAAGGGAAATACACTCATCATCGCATTAAAGGAGCGTTGGACAGAAGGGTCCAAGAAGAAGAGGCCATGGAGGGAGGGAAGGAGGCGGGGGTGGCAGTAATGGGGTCTTTGTTCTGGTTGGTGTGACTCACAAAGCCCTGGCCAGGGCCGCACAGCTTAGTTACCCTTACCAAACTCAGAGGAGCAGGAGGGAGGAGTGAATATGGGTTTGTGGGATTGGGGGACGTTTCTGGACTTTAGGACAAACTAATATTTGTCCAATACTCTGATTATTGATCAGATTTACTGGATTAGCATCCAGCCTCTCTAACAATTGTTGAATAAATTAAAGTGATTTTGATGGTGGTAGATGACAGTAACTATAGGGATATGTGAAAAATTGCACCGTTTGCACTACTTTAGATGTCACTGTGGCTGATATTAGACCATGCCAAATGAATGGGATACCCTCTGGATGATTACGTGAAGCTGTGGCTTGTTTGGGCTCACTATCTGGATGAAATTACAGTAATCAAGATGTGAAACACCATTCAGGAAATATGTTCTTATCACACGGCATTACACTTCTCTAAATGAGTGTTCTTCAACATCAACAATTAAGACGGTTAAAGACATCTGGCTTCGTGCAAAGCATTGTGTGTCTCTGTGTGTGTGTGTGTGTGTGCTTGTGTGCGTCTGAGCTCAGTTTAGGCTGTAAGCAGGATGTCCTGTCCTCCCTGCTGCTATTGTGGAGCGGTCAGCCTGCCAGACGCTACTCCCAAAGACCACTTCCCCTCTGTCAAGCACCTCACTCTCCGTGTCTCTGTCACACAAAAACACATTGTTCAAACAGACACACAAGCACACACATGCTCCCATACTGTAACGCCCCATGCCAGCCTGAACACAATGGAAACCTGGCCAACACCGCCCTGTCACCTGGTTAAAAATAACTCTTTTTGCAACAGATTATGGCTTTGTTTTAACAATAGTGTAGCAGGACTTTGATCAGCTAAAATAGCACTACGCTGTTATTTTGAGGTATCACTCACCAGAGCTGACTGTGTGTTTTGGCTGTATAAAGTTGGCAGGCCCCCCCGAAGATGTCACATCCATTTTTTTTTTTTTATTGTGCTGTAATTATACTGTATATGGTCATGGTAAAAAAGGCCGTACACTCTCTGTCAGTTCTGAGGTTTTACATATCAGGATATAATTTTTTTTATAATCCAGGTCTGAAAATGATTTAAATACAACCTCAGATCTTTATTTAACCATAACTGCGGTAATGGGCAGAAGAAGTGTGTGAAAAAATTAATTACGCCGCACAATTCAACAGCTTGTGAAACCACTTTTAGCAGGACAAACAAGAAGTTTCCTCACAGTGTTGTGGAGGAATTTTGGCACACTTTATTTCACTGCTTCAGTTCATCGAGGTCTGCGGTCGTTTGTTTATGCGCAGATCTCTTCAGGTCCCACCACAGCACTTCAATCATGGTGATGTCTGGACTTTGACTGGGCTTTTGCAACACTTTGACTCTTTTTTTCTTTTTCAGCCGTTCTGTGGTTGATTTGTTGATGTGCTTGGGATCATCATCCACTTACGGGACCCAGATTCAGCCAAACTCTAGCGGTCGGACAGATGGCCTCGTATTTGACCCTAGAATATTTTGTGGCTGACTTAATGCCTCCAAGGTACAGAGCTGCAAAACAACCACAAATCATCACCCCGCTACCACCGTGCTTGACAGTCGGTATGAGGCGTTTGTGTTGATATGCTATGTTTGTTTTTTGCCAATAGCAGCGCTTTGCATTCTGGCCAAACATCTCCACTTTGGTTTTGTTTATCCAAAGGGCATTTTCCAGAAGTCTTGTGGTTTGATAAGATGCCTTTTAGCAAACCTAATCAATGCGACTATGTTCCTTTTAGAGAGAAGAGTCTTTTTCCTGGCAAACAAGCCGTTCCTTCTTTTTCTAATTGTACTGTACTAATGTACCAATGTTTCTCACAGTAGAATGATGGACTTCAAATTGTTTAGAAATGGGCTTGTAACCCATTCTAGATTGATGTGCAGAAACAGACCTGCTAAAGAAATAGATAGGCCGGGGAGTGTGAAGGGTTTGCATGTTCACTCCGGGTACTCTGGCTTCCTCCCAAAGACATACAGTTAGTGAGGACAGGTTAACTGGTGTTTCTAAACTGCTTGTAGGTGTGGATGTGAGCCCTTCGACAGACTATTGAACGGTCCTGGTTGTACCCCGCCTTTCATCCTGTGGCAGATGGGATATATATCTCCATTATTAGAGCAGTTATCTTGTACTTCAATATAACTGCCATGTTATTATGAGGCAACACTTTCTCCTAGCATATATTTATGAATCACTGCATCTTCAACAATATTTCAGACTGTTTGGTGTTTCTTCCCCATACATTGGTGCTACCTTATTAAAAATAAATCTGCACAGTAACTTGCACTGTTTTGAAACTGACTATGCAGTCAGTTCATGTTTTCCGGCTCCATGGACCTCCCTCAGAAATAGTCTGTGACCGAAGATCTCAGTTCATCTCCCAGGTATGAAAAACCTGTTGTTCAGCTATTTGGGGCCAAGGTATGTCTCAGCTCAGGTTTTCATCCCCAAACCAACAGTCAATCAGAGAGGGTAAACCAAGAACTACAAATGGCTCTCTGCTGTGTATGCCCCCCAAACCCCTCCTCCTGGTCCTCTCAACTGGCGTGGGTTGAGAATGCACATAACTCACTTACCTCCTCTGCTACTGGTTTTTTGCCTTTTGAACAATCTCTAGGGTACCAGCCTCCAACTTTTCCTTCCGCCGAATCTGACCTTGCCGTGCCATTAGTTCAACACTAACGGAGTAGGCAAATGTGGACCCAGACCCGGTTGCTGGTTGTTGTGGTTTTCCCTGTATTATTGTTTGGTTCTCACCTTACTATATAAGGGTGACTATAAATATGAGGTGACTGCTGTTGTGATTTGGCACTATATAAATAAAATTGAATTAAAGTATTGACAGGGAGCAAAAAACAAGAGGCAGCCAACATCAAAAATGAGCTTTGAATGTTCCAGAGAAACCTGGAGAACTATTCCTGAAGATTACTTACAAGGAAAATACAAGGAAGCTGCCTAATAAAGAATATAGCTGATTATACCAAATATTGACTTTCAAGCTCAATGAAGTTGTACAGACTTTTTGTTAGTGCATTTTTTTAATTTATACCCGCACATCCTTCAATAAATCTCTCCATCTTTTTCCCATTTTCCTAGCAAATATAAAGAAAACTTGTACAGATAGATGGATCACTCTTGTGTGGCTATCTCTCCTTCTTCACACATCTCTATTCACTCTGTCCCTCCTTCCCTCCTCTCCTCCTCACTCGCCGAGGTGCTATTGTCTTGTTTCCTGTCACCGCGCGGGCGGCTCTCTGCACGCGCACAGCAAGCGCGGTGGGTTGTGATGCGGTCACATTTGTAGCGGACGGACGGAGCGAGTCTGCAGGATTTGCGGCTCGCTTAAAAACCGGTGGTTCGCGCTGCTGTGTTACAGTTTAATACTTGAGACACTCTGAGGAAAGTAGTTTGTAGTCGGAGCAGCAGCAAAACTTTTTAGCTGGAAAAAGTAAAAGAAGGTCTGAAAGGGTTTTTTCGCCCCCTTTTGACAGCTGCGCCACTGCGCCGACAAAAATCAGTGACCGGGAGGTGAGCTGTCACCATCCATTCAGCTGTCAGTAAGTTTGCTCTGCTTTGTCTTTAAGCTGTAATATTTTACCTTTATAGCTGACGAGAACATGTTTTGTCTCCAGTGGAGAAAAAAAAACAGCTTTTATCTGGTTGCTTTTTATATGGTTCTGGTTGTTTCAGAAGTTTCAAGCTTCTGAAACCACAGATTGCCTTTTTTAAGCAGCAGGTCTAACAGCTTTAACAAGGTAAACCTATAAGCTCTGGATGAAGTGATGTAGCTGAAAGAAATACTGTTAGCATCTGTGTGTAATGCTCGTTACAAAAGATTTTTGTGTGTTTGTTGTGTATGTAACAGCCTGGTTAAATTGCACCACATTTGTTCATTAGTTTTCTTTATTTTTTTTTTAAATTTGATTAATACATTTGTGTATATATTAACATAAAATAGTGAAAAACGTCTGTTACATTTTCTCAGGTCACAATCAATACTCAAATTGGCATCACAGAAGAAGAAAACCAGAAACTGTTCACATTTAAGAATAATAATTAAAAAAGTTCTATTATCGGCTCTTTTGACTGCTTCTGCTTTAATCTGAAGTAACACACAGAGGACTTCATGTACTTGTATTTGAGGTACTCTTGTTAAGTAGTCAAGATGTCCGTTTATAACACATCGCCGTGCGCCTCCTCGTCCTCCACCTTCAGCCCTGTGTGATCTCATTCTTTCTAGCATGTGAGAGAAAGGAACAGCTGGATGTGTGCTGAGCTCTGAACTCGATCTGTTGGTATCAGCGAGTCTCCAGAGGCCTGTTTCTGTCGCTGCTGCGGGGGGAGACCCTGTAACCATGCAGCTGTCCACGACCTGTGCGAGAAGTCACACACTCCAGGCATGAGAACCCTCAGCTGGACCACTGGCAATACACAACATGCTCAAATGTTGGAAGTTCTTCTGACTTTTAAACAAGCTGTTCAGCTGCCAGATTCCCAGTTCTATAGGCTCTGCTGCCTTTAAAGGCAACAACAGCTGACTGTGAATCAGGGACGCTGTCAGGGGTCCTGGGCCTGAGCCACAGCACACAGAAAACTATAGTGTTAGTGTGTTTGTGTGGGAGAGAGAGAGGGAGGACTGGCACATTTAAAGTGTTTGCCTGTTTGTGCGTTCACATGTGGAGCCTTGTGCATATGTAAGCGTGCGTCTGGTGCAGACGGGTACAGTAGGGGCATTGTAACGGCTGATGGAGGCATTTTAGGAAGTGTGTGAAAACACAGTAAAGATGTCGTACACTGAAGCTGGAACAGGTCAGTGCTGATGGACTAGCATACGCTTTACTCCATCGAGCTTGAAAGTCAATATTTGATATGGTCATCTTGATTTGTCAACACAGCCTGAACTCTCACAACTTTGTGCGTGCGTCGGAGTGTGTGTTGGGTGCACCTCGCTGCTTGTTTAGTGTAATTGCATAACCCAGATTTAGATCTCGTCGGGTTATTTAACTGGGTGGGAAAGCGTGGGTGCATTTCCATGGAAGACCAAGAATGAAAGTTAGAATTAGAGTTTTAGGTGAAGCTTGAAAAATGCTGGATGCAGGAATCATCTTTAAAATGCCGAATTTTGCGTTTTATTGGATATAAAGTGTGATGACATCACTGAGGTTTGCTTTTAACTCATTTTAGAGACCTTAGAAACCAATACATCCCCAGCTGCACTGCTTGTGACAACTGAAAATAATGCGCTAACGTGCACTGAATTACTCAGCATTTAAAAGTTTGTAGTTCTGCTCTGTGGTGTCACCGCTTTCTCAGTGTAAAGCGTTGTTAGTGCTGTTAATTTCTATGGAGTCTTACTCAATACAATGCCCGTGTAATATTTACACTTTGATATCAGTTTTCTGCTGATCGCCGAGGCAGCGCAGCCGCTCTCTGCCTCCCTGTTCTTTTACATGGAAATGCTTCTTTCCTCTAACTTACTTCCACTTGAACGCAGCATGTGCTTTCCCACTGGACATCATTTCTCCAATCCAAATACTGAGTTTGTTGTGGATGTTGCTGATCGAGTACGCTAACATCGCTCCGCACACTGTGGCAGAGATAAGATAGTTACCACTCTACAACACATTTCCATCAGCCTGCTTCCTGTTCTGACCTCACACATTCAGATTTAGCATCGAGCAAACAACTTGGAAACACATTGTCTGGAACAATATCAGGTCAGTGTAATTGTTAATGTTTGACAAAACGATTGTATTTCTCCGCACAGCAGTGCTCTGTGATGGTGGGAGCCGCTCTCAGCTGCTCTTTCCACCACGCTGAGTTATTTACTTCGTCCAGCTGGAGTTCAGCCATAGATTCATTTCACGTTGAGCTCTTTGACTCTGGTTCATGGACATAAATGGAATTTAAAGAAAGTTTGTAGGTATTCCACTACAGGACATACTTCTGTCTCTAGCTGTGTTAGCTCACACAGTCTCGAAGGCAGGTGGTGATGTTATATATATTCAGTAATTTAGTTTCATATCCTTTTATTACACACTGGTTTGAAAGGCCAACATGCGTTCAGAGTGAAGTCAATTTCATAACATACTGACATAATTTGTCTGCACCCTCAGTTTTCTTTTCATCCTATCTTGGACATAAAACATTACTTGGATTACATATAAGGTTTCATGAAAGGCAGCATGGTTATTCATTCACTATTCTCTCTTTTTATTGGTGTAAAATATCCCAGTTTATATATCTGCAATTTTTAATGGTATAGCCCAATTTTGTAATTGTTATAGCAAATAATTAGAGGACTTGTGTACATATACATCCCATGGATTAATTGAATGGACCCATTATTAGCATTAGGGTTATTAGAGAAATTGATACTCTATCCTAATCGATACTGAAACTTACCATCCGATTGACACTGTTGACACTACACAAACCGTGCCGTGTTTACCTCTTCCTGTGGAAACAGCCTTACACACAGCACTGCAGCAGGCTGGGGCTGAACTCGTGACCTGCAGTTGACATCAACAGCACAGAAGAAGAATTTCAAGAGCTCCCGCTTCAGCAGCCTTTAGCGGTTATCATAAATGTTGACCTGGCGTCAGCAGTTACCTCATAGCCAATAGTGTAAATTTAACAAGATGTCACAGTTATTTGTGTCTAAAAGGTCATTTTTCTCCTAAATGCCCAGACTGAAGGGGAGAAAGGTCTACCAGCAGCTAGACAGAAACATTCACAGCCTACCATACTAACTCTACTCGAGCAGCTACAAATGTAGTAGTGCCAGATAACACAATATAATAACACATGTCAAGTATTTAGAGATTCGGGTTCATTTTTGTCTTTTTGGCGTGTCCCGTGGATAAGTGCCTTTCGTCGTATTTTGACTCTCAGAATTAACATATTGTGATACAACTGCGATGACGAGCGACTCCATGGCTCCCGACCCTACCACATACAAACAAATGTTAGGACTGTATGAATACTTACATATAACAGTAACAGTATAACTGGAGTTGCTTTTCAAACTTCTGGGGTTTGATTTTCTGTTCTCGCTTTGTTTACCTGCGCAGTATTATTCACAAGGATGAAATACACTTCACTGTTTCCACTTGTAAATAAATCATTGTAGGCTTGATGACGTTAAAAGGAACATTAGTTGATGGCAGAGGGTTTTGGATGGATAATCTGTGTAGTTTTGTTTGTATTTGCGGTTTTCTTTTAAATACTTGGCTCTATCTGGCAGTTTCTTCAGAATTGCACACTTGAGATTCAGTTGTTGAAACACAGAATATTACATTTCAACCAGTCTTATTCCTTAAAGGAAATCTGCATCATGTTCTAATTGTACCACATTTTCTGGAGAACGTCAGTGGTTTTGTAATGAGGAAGTGACTAAGTGCTTTTTCCTTCTTTCTCCACAGGAGGACTGACCACCCATCTGTGCATCCTGACTGTTTCTGTGTCCATTTGTGTGTCTGAGGAGCCACGATGACTTGGAGAGGGCTTGACTGGTGGATCCCCTGCTGACATCTTTGATCCTCAGATATCCGCTCTAAAACACCCCGTTGTGTACCCCCTGTATTTTTTTTGTGGAGCCCCCCCCTCTGCGGCTGAGCTCTAACCATGGCTAGCCTGGTGATCAACGAGACCGGAATGGTGGACTGTGGGATTGACGACTCCTTCAAGTACAACTTGTACTCTGCAGTTTACAGTGTGGTCTTTGTGTCGGGCCTGATAACCAACTGTGCCGCCCTCTTTGTGTTCTGTTTCCGGATGAAGATGCAGAACGAGACCACAATGTTTATGACCAACTTGGCGTTATCTGATTTAGTGTTTGTTTTCACGTTGCCGTTCAAGGTCTTCTACAACGTGAACCGCAACTGGCCCTTTGGGGACGGACTGTGTAAGGTTTCGGGGACGGCCTTCATCACCAACATCTATGGCAGCATGCTCTTCCTCACCTGCATCAGCGTGGACCGCTTCCTGGCGATAGTTTATCCGTTCCGTTCACGCGCCATCCGCACGCGGAGGAACGCGGCGCTGATGTGTGCCGCTGTGTGGCTCACCATTGTGGGAGGAGGCATTTCGGTGACCTTCTTCTCTACTATCAACAGCAGACACAAAGCCACCACATGCTTCGAGGGCTTTTCCAAGAACACCTGGAAGACCTACCTGTCTAAAATCACCATTTTCATCGAGGTGAAGCGATAGGCACATTCAAATTACTTTGTTTTTTTATTACTATAAACAAGACGTAGAATTAAGGTGTAATTTTCATGATGTTTTTACTATTTTTTCCAGATTGTTGGTTTCCTCCTCCCGCTCTTAGCCAATTTAGTATGCTCCTCACTGGTTCTGCGGACGCTGCGTCGCCCCGTGACTGTTGGTCATGGCTGTGACAGTAAGAAGCGCGTCCTGAGGATGATCCTTGTCCATCTTGGCATCTTCATCATTTGCTTCGTCCCCTACAACTCTATCCTCTTCCTGTATGCCCTGGTGCGAACCCAAGCCCTGGCTAACTGCACTGTGGAGCGCTTTGTCCGAACACTTTACCCCATCACTCTATGTCTGGCCAGTCTCAACTGCTGCCTGGATCCTGTGGTGTACTACTTCACCTCGGAGAGCTTCCAGAAGAGCCTGACTATGGGAGGCAAAGGGTCTGGCTCTCGGCCTGAGAGCATGCCCCGAAGTGACACGGAGACTCAGGACACAGCGACCGCTGTCCCGATCGACACCCACACTCTGACCAGCAATGGAAAACAGACAAAGATCAATGAAAGTAAATTGTGACTCGAGAAAGAAGGAGAAGAAGGACAGGGTGGGTCTGACGGCAAACCCTGAATTTGACAAATATAACAATCATTTGTTTGGTCCTGGAAATGGAAAACACATAACTCACCAGATTAGTTAAGTCCTGAGGTAAGTCCTGAGGCATGGCCTGGGCTTTATGGATTAACCCAGCACAGGAGAACAGAGGAATGTATCTGTGGTTTTTGTGAGCGATCTCTACAAGGACCAGAGATCCAGCTACACTGGAACTATTGCAATAGTCCAGAGACTCAAAGTGGGTCTAAAAGAGACTCTGACACGTCACTGATTAAACATAAGACATGCACACACAGAAACATACACACACTTACACCGGACTCTGAAGAAGATGATGTCTATCCACATGCTGTTTAGTACTTGTGTAACACAACAGTTCCTTAACAATTATTGTTATAAAGCTTTCACAGTGCATTATATCACTGTGGTGTGTTACTAGTGTTATTACTGTGTAACACAGCCTTGTGTTGACCTGCTGAGTCAAATGTATCTCATCATGTTGAAGGCTGAGGCCAGTAAATGTCTGTTTTTGAATTGCATTCATTCATTTCTTTGCTCCAGCCTTGTGATTGTCCTCACAGTCAAACCTGCTCTGAGCTGCTCTTTGTGAGCAGGCCTGTGCGTTTGAACTTGTGCGGGAGGTTTTCTACTCCAGCCTCTTGGTTTTTCACCAAGCAGCCAGTGTGAGCTTGTCCTCAGCGCAGAGGGCAGCACTGATTTAGTTGAGGACCTCGGCCTGTGTGCTGTGTCACTGGCCAAATGCTTATTATGACTGGAGCAATGGTCCATTGTTTGCTTCTGAATGAGGTCTCTCTGTCTTAATCCGGCCTTAGACTGCAGATCTGCTCAAAGTCTCTTACACACAGCAATGTGCAAACACTCCAAGTACAGATGAACGCCTTTAGCTGTTTACCTAAAATCGTGGATTTAAACTGCATGCAGGCACAAAACACTTGTGTGTCAGCAGATTTGGAAGTTTGAGTGTTGCTGAATTTGCATGTATAAAATGCAGTTTGGTCGAGCATTCTGTCAGAAATGTGCAGAAACATGGTCAGAGCAGCATCTGCAACAGCAAAATAAATCGATTTTGCAGCTGAATCTGTGGAGAAGCTTCCGAATCAAATTAAACTTTGGTCAAGTTGGCATCCAATTTTGGCATCCAAAGATGGAGGAACCACCTGTAGCTTATCTGCTCTACATTAACCTTGATTTATACTTCTGTGGGAAATCTCTGGGAAATCTGTGGGAAACTTCCAACCATTCGAGTCGTTGTGGTATGCATCGACCTGACGTGTAGTTACATTTCCCTGGAGGTACACAGCAAGTTATTTACAAAGTCATGTCATAAGGTTAAAATGAAGTTTTGGTTGTTGCATAAATCACAACGTACATCTGATGCAGAAGTGTTCATACACATGTTAGACACATGAGTTGAGGTCAGCTGTGAGACAGGAATCAATAACACAAGCAGATGCTGAGTTAACTGAAACAACTGAACTTTCCTGTAATCAACCAAGCTACAGGTTTGGATTGCTGGATAGTTTGGAGGACTTTATTTAATCTTCAAACCTTGAAATTATAAACAGTCCAGAGAGTAAACAACACAACGTAGAGCCACCAGCTGTGCTGCTGAACTCTACCATCTTCCAATGCAGCTAGTTTCAGTAGTTCAATAAGTAGTCCCTATGCCACCGTGCCTTAAGCACCACCTCATGTTTGGTCATTAAAGCATAAACTGTAGAGATGAGGATGACAGCAGGCTCGAAGTTTCTCTCTGTGTACTCACAGCCCCCTGCTGGAGAAGCACAATAAATTCTCTTCGGTTCATTACACTCAATTTTGGTACAAGTTTAGTTTTTTTCTATTCTTTTGCTAAGCAATGCAACATTTGCTTTCCATTGCCTTAGTTGGCAATGTAACAGAGTATACCTTATTCATTGGTATGCACAGCGGTCTTTGGATTCTCAGATTTGGGGTCAAGGGTAGCAGGAGAGAAGAAAACCAGGAAATAAAAACAGTGGGAGTGTAGAGGTATGCATGAGCTTCACCCCCTGAGTGCTTCATTCCAAGAGTGTTGCGTCACTTTTTCTTTTCTTTTTTTTTAAACAGATAACAGTCAGATGTTTACCATTCGAGCATGACTGTTAAAGGAACAGTCTGCCATAAATGTAGAAGAGAAAAATGCACATGGCTCAGTCAGCTGTGACCAGTGGCCTGTCCTGACATCTAGTGGCCACAAGTTGGAAATGTAGCAAATTTTATATTTGAGACAACAGACTGACTACAGACGATGTTTTACATGTTTGCTGATAGTTTTCCTGTTTTGGGCTTTATAGTCACCTGTTTGTCAGCCTCATGAGTCTCATTGAAGCCACAAGGCAGCATGGGAAGCCTTATCAAGCTATTTTCTCCGGGTGTGGCCTCGTGCTCTGAAAGTAACAGGATGGAGAGCTTCTGTCATAAAGCTAAAGTGTGGTTAAACATTTCTGCAGCACGTGAAGGCTTTCCTTCTTTTTTTTCTCTAGTTGCCTCGTGAACGAAAACCATAACCACAAGAACAAAGCCTAAAAGCTACCGCTGAGTGTCAGAAGACACACAGATGCAGCTTTTTTAATTTCATTTTTCTTTTAATTTTTAGAGGACTAGGAGCCAGGTACCTACATTTTGCTAAATAAATACTATGATTTAAAAAAGGAAGTAAGGAATCAGAACAGGGAAGCATATGAGTGATATTATTTTGGTCACAACTGCAGTCAGTGAGCTGAGATAACCTTTCACCGTCAGCGTTGCACTGTAGATGTGTTTAAATACAAACTGCACAAGAAGCAAAAGAAGAGGGCTGGATTCCTCGGGATCTGCTGCGTCCGCGGAGATCATCGGATCATCTTTGAAAACATCTTTTGAAAATCTTCAGACGTTTCTGAGGTAAGAAAAACAAGCACGTGTCTCTGCATCTGCCTGTGCTCTTTCAGTGTAAGCTCTTTTCCTGCTGTCATTTCGTTTAACCACATGTATGTCCAATTGTGCTCGTCTTAGTTCTTGCGTGTGTTGCTAAGCGCTAGTGACGACGTCGAAAACAGTAGAAAAACACTCAGACGCAATAGGGCAGAGCTTCCCCTTCCCCTCAGAACTGGCAGCTAGTTGAGTCAGAGAACAACTGACACCAGATCCCGCCACATCCAGCAAACAATCTCATACCACATCACCAGCAGCTTCACACTGACTTCACATGCAATGCGCTGGCAGATTCTTCTTTTGGCACCCGTTGACTCCTTTTTCTGCTGCACAGCCCGAGGACTTTGTAGAAGGTGTGCGCGATGCTCCACGCGGTCCCTCCCGGCTCTGACCTCTACCTTCTACCTATGCTGGTGATTTAGAGAGCAGACACGGAAAAACGAGGTAATGACACAGTGTTTGTTTGTTTAGACATGTCTGTGAGGGCGTCATGCCTCTGTGCCCTGCAGTCAGAGTCATGCTTTAAATTTTTGCTGATGTTAACGGACTGTTATTAGTGCTTTCACTTTGCAGTCAATCGTAAATCTACATATGACTAAATGTGCACACGAAAGCTTTTGTGCCAAAAAACGTAATGACTTTGAAATTTGTGATAAACTGAAAAATAAATGAACTTATTGTTATTGTAGTTATTTGTTTTTGTTTCGATGTAGGCTGAACCGTATCACCAAATACTGTATTACCAATATTTAATCAGATAGACTTGAGATATTTTACCTTTGCACGTTTAAGAGACTTAAGAAACTTTTACACGTGTTTGTTGGTGTTGTATTAAAATGAATTTTTGGTTTTTCTAACTTCCTTAAACACAACTCTTGGGATAGTATTACACAACTCTTTATCGTACAGGTATCATCAGCCGTAGTGAACTGAGAGTCGCTGTAGCTGTAAGACAAGTCTAAACAGGCCTGTATCTGGTAAAGCAGTTAAAAAAAAACGACCACTATTACTGTGTTCCCCTCGTGGGTCTAGTGTAGGAAAGGGTGTGGACTTATAACGATGTTAGAGGAAGGATGATCCTCCAGTGATAAGCAGAGCCAGTCCTCTATCCTTCTTCCATTCACTTCCTGCTGCAGTCCTAAGCAGTTTTTGATTTATTTTCACTTTAACAGCTTTTTCATGGCTTACATTTAAAAACACAAAAAGTACTTATTTTTGACCAGAGTTACTTCATATATACATTTTTTTTTTTTTTGTAATTTTGCTAAAAG
>VUQR01000717.1:14555-26079 GCA_015108515.1 Hemichromis elongatus
TCTGCAGCTTAACAGTCTAGTAGGCTTTATGACACTTATCTGCCAGACAGCAGCGACATCTACTTCAAAATCTATTTGTTTGCAAATTCTCACAAACAAGTCCCAAAGAAGAAAGGTGGGGATACCTGAATGATCAGTAAGGAGCAACTATAGTGAAGAAAGACTGATATTTCCACTTGTAGTAATTTATTTTTAGCTGATCTGGGAGGGCACACTCCCCCCCCCCCCTCCTTTCCACGTGCACACACTGAGGTGAGAAAAGCAACAGCAAGACCCCACATAGGATAGTGCAATGCCCCTTGAATGAGTTGTTAACATTGACTTTTAGACTCAACAATTGCATAATCTCATATATATACACTTGATATTTTTTACATATAGGCTTTAGCACTCATCACTTATGACTTTCTGCCACTTTGCAATTTTTTGCATTTGTTCGTTTTGGTTCTTTTTGAGCATTTTTGTGTTAAACTGGAGCTAAAGCTACAAAGTAAGTGTCATACTGCAGGAGGCTACACACCTGCCAAAGATGAAAATGTAGGTTCACTGTTGATTGTTGCGCTGCCAGTTGCGGATTCCAGTTTTCAAAGCGAACTTTTGGTTTCATCTTTCACAACAACAAAACGGGAAACATGAAGGATCGTTCAGTTTTTTTCTTGCCACGCACAGGCTACGAGTCCTTTAACAAGGGCGAATTATTAAAATAAAGATAAATCGCAATGACTACCAACGTGTATGTGCGTCGAAGTTTCACGAGTTTTTCTCTCTCTGCCTTTCTGCTATTATAGGTGCCTCAGCAAAAGAAAAATATGATCAAAGGAAAGGCACGCTTGGTTATAACATCAGTGTCACTGTGAGAGAAATAGAAAAATGATCACCAATATGACTGACTGTAAGTACAATGGAACGGCCTGGAATCAGAAAATGGACGTGATATACACCTACTTCTATCTGATTCTCTTCATACCCGGGCTGCTGCTCAACACCACTGCTCTCTGGGTCCTCCTCAGACACATCAGGTAACACTCATACAAGTTCACACCTTCAAAGAATGTGAGACACGTTTTCACTAACTCTCTCTGTATGTGCTGTTTAACAGCAAGAAGTCCAAGGCGGTGATCTTCATGATAAACCTGGCCATCGCAGACCTGGCTCACATCCTCTCTCTGCCCCTCAGGATCTATTATTACTTCACGCACACCTGGCCCTTCGGACGAGGCATCTGCTTGTTCTGCTTCTACCTGAAATATCTCAACATGTATGCCGCTATAGTGTTCCTGGTAAGCAGGCGGTTTAGGGAAAGTAAGCCTTGAATTTCCTGATAATGCTCTGGAGAGGGAACAAAGATAGTCAAATGAGATCTTTCTAGTTTTTATTATATTTAAAATCAATCAAATGTCAGCACAAAGCACTTTTAAAAAAAATCAAACTCAAAAACAGAAAGTGATTTAAATGAAAGCCTCTGTCTTCCTTCTTAAAACTGCTTTGCTTCCTGTGCCTCAAAATGAATTAAAGGTAGCTTATTTTCATCTCTTTCTGATTTCAGATGTGCATCAGCATGCAGAGGTGCCTGTTCCTGCAGAAGCCGTTCATGGCTCGGCAGTGGCGGCGTCGCTATGACCTGCTGATCAGCTTTGTAGTGTGGGTTGTAGTGGGTTTGGCCTGCTCTCCCTTCATCCTCATGCGCAGTAGCACCAGCGATATTACCAGTGAATCAACAATTAATAACACCCAGCCCATAGGCATCGCCAAGCAACCACTGACTCCCAGTAAACAGAGCTCAAACTCTAGCGCCACTTCAGTGGGCTGTTTTAAAGACTTGCCCATGCGCCACCCTCCCCTCTCGTTGACGATCACCATGCTGGTCTTCGCTGAGGCGTGTGGTTTCTTGATCCCTCTAGCATGCATCTCATACAGCACCGTCCGCATCTTCGGGTCCCTCAAGGAGAGGGAGATCCAGGATCAGCACAACTCCTCGACACGCAGCCGCCTCCACTCAGTCACCTCCAACTGCCAGGTGGAGAAATTGAATGAAAAGCATATAAATCGTGAGAAGCGGCGTGCTCTGCGGATGGTGGTGGGCTGCTTCATTCTCTTTTTGTTCTGCTTCGCCCCGTACCACCTCAACTTCGCGCTCTACATGATGGTGATGCAGGGGATCGTATCCAACTGCGGCCTCAGGAGGGCGGTGCTCCAGTTTCACCCAGTGTCTCTGTGCATGGCAGGCCTGAGCTGCTGCTTCAACCCCATCCTTTATTACTTTCTTACAGCCGAGTTTAGGATGCACCTCAAAAGGCGCACCTCCTCCTTCTCCTCCTCCATCTCCTCTCCGACCACTTCACCGACCCAGTGTCCTTTGCAGAGCAGACTCATGAGCACCTCCTCATACAGGGAGTAGCATTACTCAGAGGAAAAGCTTGTTTGTTTTTTTTGGCCTAATTAAAGAGCTAAAAGTGGTAGTCCATGAAGGATTCTGTTGAACTTTAAAGCAGACTGACACAGGGTCCAAGCTGGATATGATCATCTGACACGTTGCAGCTATCTGAACACAAACTAACCTGAAAGGCGTTGACCTGAGTTGTGTGAAGCCCGCCTCCTCTAAAGCAAGCTGAAAACACCTTCCAACATCCAAACAGTATCGTAAACGCTGCCCAATGTTTCAGTTTGTCTCTATAAAATGTTATATAAGCTATAAAATAAAAGCTGTATGTGAAATGCACTCCCATTAAATGCTTTAAGTCTCATCTCTGGCTCTGATGTTTGTTTCTTCACTGTGAGTTGGAATTTTTTTTTTCTCTCAGGAAAAAAAATGAAAACAGGTGCCAGCTCATTTTTGCTTCACTTCCTCTCAGAATGCAAAGTGGTAAAGGCAGTTGGCAGCAGTTACAGCAGCTCTGAAACCAGTAACTGTCAGGCGCCCCCCACCCACCCATCTGCACAGCCCAAGCCTGAGCCAACTTTGAGTCTACATCAGCCCCCAGACGCACAAATGCAGCCCACCTAAGGAAATCTACCAAGAGTGAATCATCAACCAAAATGCACCTGCCTCTCGTTTCTCTGTTCTCACACGCATCAACGTTTAGCATTTGCTTTCTGAGAGTGCTACACTGTAACTTGTTTGCTTTTAATTCTCATTTTTGATTGGATTTAATCTCCTGTCAATAAAACAAATATGGCGTGGTGACTTTGTCCACAAGGAAATGGCAGCTAAGAGTTTAATAGCAGAAGTGTCAAAAGAAAATTCTTGTAAACCACACCCCTACGCTCACAGGAAGCCCTCTGTGCATGTGTGTGAGTGTGTGCACTAAAATCCCCAGAACAGCAGACACACAGAGACGGGCGACACATATGCAACAAGTTGTAGATACGAAATCAAAACAGGAAAGAGATCGAGTGAAGACAAAAGTTAATGGATATGAAAAATAGATAGAGCGGTAGAATGAAAGAGAAAGGCAGAGAGAGAGAAAGAGGCGGGACGCTGAAAGTAAAGTGTGTTAGAGGAGGAGAAAGGAGGATGGAGTTATTCGTCTGATGCCCCGGTCGTTTCTGCTTTTTGTTGCTCCAGCATCTTTAAAGACAGAGGTGAGAGGATGATTATTAATTGCTAAAAATGTTCAGAAGTGTTTGGAGAAAGAAGTGAGTGTGTGGGGGTTTGGGTGCGAGCTACAACTGGATGCTTCTATGTGGAGTCATGTCTCATGGGGGACCATGTCTGTTTGTCCAGTGTGTGGAATGTCTGTTATGTTGAAGTGTGTGTGTGTGTCTGAGGACCAGTATTGGGGTGTCTGTTCTTTATGTGTAAGTGTAAGGGGACTTCCCGGAGATCATGGCATATTTCCTTGTGTATTTGCATAAGGAACACACACGTGGAGGGACCCTGATGCTCACCGGCAGCGTTTTTGGTTCTGAAACACGAGGTCAGATCTTCGGAAAGCTGCTTACACGCCAGCAGCCCACAGACGGAGGTGAATCACAGCAGATGAGATTATGTGTTTCCACTGGCAAGACCTGATGAAAACCGCTGAATCCTAAGGTAGGGGAGCAGAATTTGCCTTTTTCTTTTTTTTTTTGTACTTTTACTTTTCAAAAACACCTCGCTTTTCTGGGTTAGACTGAAATGTCAACTTGATCCCTGAGCACGATACCGTAAACATGTTACTTTCACAACAGGCGGTCTCGGTTTGACTCTTTTACATACATGTCAAAACCTCTGCCGAAAGAAGGAAATGAGAGCTTTTCACAAGATTGGCCTTTTGCACATCATACAAATTAACACACGGCCTTGGAAGGAAGCACATGGGACGTGCATAAGTCAGAGTAATAAGTGGAGAATCATTTTAAAACAGTAGGACACAGGTCAGTGGTCACTGGAGTTAAAAGGCAGCTCGGGGGCTGACGGTCTACTGGGGCCTTGCTCTGAGCATAAAAGGCAGTCAGGGAGCTGAGAAGCAGTCCAAGTTTAGCAAAACCCCCCCTTTTACAAATAAAATTCCACGGTTTGTTTTTGTATGATTGTGAGGAGTTAAGTTCAAGTCCAAATACTTCTTTATACATTTATACTGGTACATCCCAGGCAGGGATTGCTGTTTATACTCCACTACATTTACTTGCACACTGCTAAAGCTACAAGTTACTAAACAGTATATTATCAAAAGACTGCTTCCTAACCTTCTCTTGGCTCGTAACCGCTTACAAAAACAGTTTGAGAGCCAAAGCTGTTAAAAGTACAAACTAACAACAACAAAAAAGAGTAAATGCCTCAGATAATAACTTTTAAATCGAAGGAAGTAAAATTATATTCCAAAAAAGAGCTTTATTTAAAAAAACAAAAAAGGTCTACCCTATTAATCACAATTTACTCCCACTCAGAATTTATCTTGTGACTCATTAAGGGGGCCAATACCCGGATAGGAAGCCGATGTTCAAACAGTGCCAGCTGAAACAGTAGTAAAATACTAGCAGCCAAATGTATGCATTCAAATGTAGTCAAATGTGCAACTGCACATGATATTTAGATGTTGTGACACTATTTTTAGCCATTTCCCTGTAAAGAAACGTTTCGTTCACGTGGCGTTCAATTTGAATATCATGTACAGAAAAACTGCTAAGGAAGCCCTAAAAGAGAACTAAGAGCTAGTTAACCACTGTTCGTCTTGGGTTTGGCATTAGTCATTTCCTTCACACGCATCAAAAATAGCTACACGTTTTTTGCTGGGTGTTTACAGTATAACAAAAAGTTTAACAGGCGCTAAACATGTCGGCATTCGAAAAAAACAAAACAAAAACGCTGTTCTTACCATTTTCCGGCAGTAACTTTCTTGTCAAAAATGAACAATATTTAACTGGCTGATTTAAATTTTAGCACCGATAAAACGTCCCGAAACTGGTTAAAGTGGGCCTAATATGCTTTGCTAACATTCTGCCATACATATAGTTGATACTCATGCTAAACAAGGCCAAAGATCAAAATAATGATGTCACGGTATGTATTACTAATCCCTGTAAGTCAAAGTTCAGACTGCTGTTTTTTCACTACTTTTTGTTCTGGATGATGTCACTATAAAATATCCTAATGCTGTTAGCACAGCAGCTCCACCCACTGGCTGGTTAAACCTTTTGGTTGCATGAAGCAGCCAATCAGAAGAAAGCTGGCTTAAATAGAGGGACAATGGTGGAAGACAGACTTGAAGTAAGGGTCCAAATGATAAACAGTGTATCTTTTAAACTGATGGAGGATTATTGTACTGATGGAGGCCAAAAATAAACACATGCAGGTGTTTATTTGAGCTTAGCAGGTATAGGTATAGGTACTAGGTATATGTGGAAGACCGCAACACCACATTGTTCCTCGGTTTGCTAGGGTCTGATAATATATACAATATAAAGCGCCTTGAGGCGACTGTTGTTGTGATCCGGCGCTATATAAATAAAACTGAATTGAATTGATGTCTCATTATAAAAAGAATAACAAGAAACAAAAGTTGATCATAAAGAGGATGACAACGGTTCGAGCAAATAGGTAAAAAGTCATCATTTTAAACTCATTTACGCCCACTAATGTTTATAGCTGTGGGTGTGGGCACCTATAGGCTGTTCAGTCCCTGACATTACTGTTTCCACTTGAACTGTAAGTATTTGAAGAGTCTAAGTTGAAGGTCATCTAACGCAGCTTGAAAATTTCATCTGAATTACTTTCACTTTCTGCTCTCTGTGTGTCTGGGTATGTGTCATAAAGTAGGAAAAAAAAAAAGAAACACGTTACAGGCGTTACCTACATCGAAAAACCACCCGCAGTTCTGTTCCTCATCTCTAAGTGCCCTTTAGTGACAGGTTTTTCCTTGATCTGGCCTGTTAACCATCCGCCTGGTCTGCCTGCGCTAACCACGCTAGTTTCGCTTCGATGCATTGCGCCGTAGTTATTTCACACAGACTCAGTGCAGGCACCATAATGCTCGGCAGTGAAGCAGCACGTGGGAGATTTTACCGACTTCTCTGCGGGTTTGCATGCTTGCTGCAAAGGGCACTGCAAAAACACTGCTATCAGTGATCATTCATTAATTACCTTATTCATAAAAAAAACATTGAAACATGAGATTATAGCTGGCAGGTGCCGCCGAGCACAATGTCATCTGTGTGTCATCTAAATGGGTTCTTTCTCCAATTCTGATGGCTATCTATAAAACATGCAAAACAGGCTGCCATGTATAGCTGATTTACAGTAACTATATCCCCATGTTTCACTGGGTGAAAGGTAGAGCAAGCAGCAGTTAAAACTCAACTGCGTCGCTGTCAAGAGCAGATCGGCACTACAGTGTGTGAGAAAACCCAGGTGGAGAAAACCTCTTGGTGCGAGGTGACAGCACAGAAACCTTCACGTTGTTTTTTTTCCTCTTTCTGTTAATACATATTTCCTCCTACTAAACGTACTGAACTTAACTCACTTTTCTTTCCTCCACCAGAACACCAGACCTTTTTGGGGATCTAAAAGAAGCCTGGAGGACCTGGAGGAAAAACTTAAAACCAAAGATATTCTTCCTCTGTCTGGCATGCCGCAGAGAGTACCAGCTGCACGGGCCACAGCGTGATGTAACCGGCAGCATGGACCCTCAAACCAACCCGTCACCGGACTGCAAGCAGCTCTCCTGATACAAGCTTCTGCTGGTTTGCAAGGCAGCTCATCTTAACACTGACATGAATGTCAGTTCTCCTAATATGAACTGCTCCAATACCAGTGAGATAATAGACTACCAGCACCATTTGTATGCCGTGGTGTACAGTGTGATCTTAGCACCGGGCCTGCTGGGTAACGTGCTGGCACTGTGGGTGTTCAGGGCCTATATCAGAGAGACCAAGAAGGCCGTGGTGTTCATGATGAACCTGGCTGTGGCCGACCTACTGCAGGTAAAAATCTTGCTTTCTTTGACCACATAGCCGTCCTCGGAGGTCAAGCTTTCATCAGGGGAAGAAGTTTGCTCAGTTAACACTAGCAGAATGTACTAGTTACAACAAGTACACAACTCGTGCCTCTAATATTTGCATTTAGTTTTGGTGAATGCTGATCCTGCAATATGGTTTTAAAACTGCAGTAAAGCAAATTAGTGTTATGACCTCTTCATAGATAGTTTTTATTCTGCTTTCATGTACTAAATTGGGAAGTCCAAGAAAAAACAAATGACTCATTTGTTGGCAGAGGTGTGGGACAGTTCAAACCACAAGAAAAAACATCCAATATTCTCAAACACAACAGCTACAGAAGTGCATCTCTTTATTCCCATGGACTGCCTAACGGGGGGAATTAGGAATTTTATTTAAAAAATAATTTAATGTATTTAGAAATGTTTGTGTTGACCAGATAACTGAGTGAGCTCCTTATTGTCATCGCCAAAGAGCAGCTATGTACATCACTGTTTGCCTGCTGTTCTCCTCCTCCAATTTTGTCACTCTGGCCTCTCCCCAGGTGCTCTCTCTGCCTCTGCGGATCTACTACTACCTGAATAACTCCTGGCCCTTTGGTTATTTTTTCTGCATGTTCTGCTTCTATCTCAAGTACATCAACATGTATGCCTCCATCTACTTCCTGGTTTTCGTCAGCATACGTCGCTGTGAGCTCATCATGCGTCCGCTGTTGTACAACTCGGGGCGACAAAAAGGAGACATATTAATATGTGGGGTCATCTGGCTGATCATCTGTATTGTCTGCCTTGGATTCCCTCTGTTGAGACACGATCCTTCCTTGCCCGAAAGAAACGACTTCAATAAGTGTTTTACAGAGCTGCCTCTGCGGAAGGATATCGGTCCTTCGGCCATGTGGGCCCTCTTGATTTTACTAGAGCTGTTCGGCTTCTTCGTCCCTCTCGTTTTGGTGCTAGGCTGCACGTGCATGACCATTTGGAGCCTTCGGGAAAATACAGCAAATGCTATTTCTGACAGAGGGGAGAAAAAGAGAGCGTTGAGGATGATACTAAGCTGTGCTGTAGTCTTCTTAGTGTGCTTTGTACCTTACCATGCCACGATGCCTCTCGACCTGATGGTCAAAGCTAAGAAAGTTACCAGCTGTGACTTTCAGAAACTGGTTCTGCGAAGTCACCCAGTCACACTCTGCCTGGCCAGCCTGAACTGCAGCCTGGACCCTATCATGTACTATTTCACTACTGATGAATTCTGGAGGCGACTGAGCAAGCCAGAGATAACGGAGAGCATACATCTCAGCCGGCGTCTGTCCTGTATAACCGGAGAACAGGAGGAAGACGACGAGGACTAAACTGCTGGTGCCGACAGCCTCACTGCAACCACTGCGACTATGCCAACTTCGACTTCCTGCAAACTATGGAAATAACATTTATGCTGAAACGGGAATGTGAAAATATGGAAGTAGATTTTTAAAATGTTTTTTTTTTTTTAAACCTATTTATTTCTCAATAAATTTTTTTTTCCACTCTCAATTTGCATTTCCTCAATGAAAAGCGAGTAGCGTCAGCCAGCAAAAGAGAGGAAAACCCCGAAACCCAGCGACACTTTTCCTCCAGATCGTGTTTTGACAACCTAATGTTCTTCAGAGGATGAGAAAAGGGCGCTTTCACAAGCATCATAATAACAAAACCACTGCGACGTTCATTAGGTAAAGAAATGCAACTTTATTGAAAGAACAAAGCTGAGTTCAGTTCAGTAGTTGCACACAACATTGGGGGTTTCTCCCCTCTAATCTTCTAGTATTTAATTAAAAAGCAGAGACAGAAACCCCATCTTTACAAACACACTTCCTGTTGATTGTCTCTCTGTGCAGGCATCAGGTAGGAAATCACTGAAAATGACTTAAAATGTGCTCGACAGACTTGAGAAATCAAGGACGACTGTTTTAATTTAAGCACACGATGTGTGTAAAGATCACAGGGATCAAATCAAATCTATATATTAACATCAACAGCATTTATTTGAGCTATCTCGGCAAAGGTAAAATCATGTTATAAGACAATGGATACATAATAGTCAAATTAGATAACCAACTGCTTTCAAGTCAAATGAAGTGAAATTTCCCTTTAGCTTATTCATCTTTAGCTCATCCCTCTGGTTTAGGATCACACATGAAGTTTAAAACACAAACACAAAAACTGGTCATATATTGTAAGGGTGCTGGACTGATTTCCATCAGGTATGAGATCATCAGATACACTAAAGTCATCACACAGCAGGACAGCAGAGGCCTGTGGAGGCAGCACAGCACTCTGGGGGATATCTACAAACAGTGGTGACTGAGAGCGTCGCGTTACCATCCACGGACAAGCATGTTACACGTATACTGTAGCAGACATTTCCATGCTGACTTGTGCTAATATCACGCTGTAACAGAATACAAATACCTGGTCGAACCTGCACCGTGCACCCGGGTGAGAGCGGCGACAGGAGGCTGACGCAACACACGCCTAATATGATCTCACTAGAATATTCAGTAGGATGACTAATAGCTCTGGTCTGAATGTGGCGGGATCTCGTTATATAGTAACATCAATAAGATCAGTCTGCAGGAAGCTACAGCAACAGAATGGGAAGCAACATAATAAATGAAACTTGTATATCTAACTTTAGCTAACTGACTAAAATTAATAACCAGTACGAGACTAGCTAGTGAATACCTACGCACTTATGACCTATTACGGGTTCGAGGGAGTACATCAGAGGAGAAGGGGACTAGGCTCTAATGCTGCAACTTAAATTCACTCAACACTAGATTAAAAGCAGGGGAGGCAAAAACTGGAAAGAGTTTTGTACAAAAGTAACTTTCTGCTGTTCCCTTCACCGCCCACTCCCACCTACCCTCTCTCGCTCTCTATGATCTATATTCACGCTTAAGCCTTACAGATGCGGGTCTCCGTCACAAACTTGTTCTCAAAGTGATGGATGGTGAAACATTCGTCCGCAGAGCGCTTCTGGATGCCTCCACCTGACAAACAAAAAATACAGATAGGCAGCAGTGGTAAACATTTAGCTAAATATTCAGCTTTGGGCATGTTTGACACATTTCAAACACAGCTACATTTAGGAAGTTGTTTCAAGCGTGGTGTCCGTTTACACTCGTCTTCTTATTCGGTTTCTAGCCAAAGTGTGTTTGACACTGTATAATTTATACATCTGCTTGATAAGTCAGCCGTTTCTGTTTGAGTCATAGTGATTAGTGACTCCAAAATTAATAATTTACCTAGTAAAAAAAAAGTTAGCAATTTCAGTAGCTAACTTCACCCTTGATTAGAACTATACAGGAATACATTTTCATATAACTTAACCTTTAGAAATGTATGGAGGCATATAGTTGTAACTGCATTATGTGGAAGCTTGCTGCCTTTATGTTGTGTCCAGCATATTTTGTTTGAAAGCTGTTTCTATTAGCCAAAAGGTAGTAGCATAGTAAATTAAACTAACACTCTGCTAATCAAGCTAGCTCTTATGCACACCAAGTTTTAAATACACTTAGTAATTTTGATGGTCTGGCTATTTTTTAGCTAGCGCTAATGTTAGCTGATAACTCCACAACACTACTACATCGGTATTACCAAAAAGCTCAACTCGTGACTACAAGTCTGTAGTTCCAAAACTAAAGGCCAAAGTTATGTTGGTGATGTCATTTAAATACAAGCACTAATTTGACTGTGTGGCTAATTATTACCATTAGCTAGTGCTAATGTTAGCGTATGACTTAAAAGCACTATGCATAGTCTAGTTGCATATATCTATTTTTTATATATACAGACAATAATTTTGACATTCTGGTTATTTATCACCATAACCAGATCGACAAAGGAGAAAACAAAACAAAACAAAAGAACCCCCCTCAAAGCAGCTAATTTCAGCCAAGCTTCCTGCACTTGCTGAGTAAACCAAAAATATCTTGCATAACAGCAGTGATTTCCTAATCAAAGATTAAATAATATGAAGATGAATTTTTAAAAATTTAACTTTCAAATGATATTAAAAACAAAAAAATCTATTCCCTATTTAAAAAAAAAAAAAATATAGTACAGCTTAATACAGT
>VUQR01000719.1:1909-14154 GCA_015108515.1 Hemichromis elongatus
AAAAAACCCACTTGCACTTGTAAGTTGATGAACCAGCTTATGTTAGACTAAAAATACATGTAGCAGATTCTCCAAGTTCCCCATTTCCTCAAACAGTGGTTCAGTTACAACACGGTTTAAAAAGTTGGGATGTTCTGTAATATCTAAGTAAGAACAGAATTTGCCATCAACCCAAATTTCATCACATGAAATATTGAATCTTACATCAGACAGCACACGATGTGGTCTGCACTGGTGTGGACAGAAGGGAGGATGCATTCTGTTTTTAATTTACATTTTATTGTGTCACAACATTTTTAGAATTGGGATTGTGGATTTGCAGGAACTCTGCAATGTGGCAAAGTAATGATTATCTGCCAACCGGCTGAAGCAGCTGGAGATAAAACTGAAAGCGATAAAAATGCATAAATTCTGTGTGAAATACTAATATGGAGTGAGCAACTGGAGAATCCTTAGTTTATAAAAGTAATGGCCAAAATCAAAGAAAGTCCACCAAATATATACAACCTTTCAGTCTTTTGCTAACTGGAGTATAATTAAATAAAGCAGCACAGTTTCCGTCAGGGTTGCAGTCACACTCAAAGACAGTTTTAGCTTTGAAACTTCTACTGCCGGCCAAATGGGTCAAACTGATTCTCCTTTTTCTTATTATTTTTCACACATAAAATGGGAAGTTGCTAAGAGAGCATCTTAGGCCAAATAAACATGTAATTCGTCTCTCCAGACAAAAGTTTCTTTTAGTAATGCAGCTTCATTCAGAAACCACGTGAATATTCTTTTTTTAATGTTAGTACAGTCATGTGTCTAAATGCTATGCCTGGAAACAGTCGTAGCGTTTAAATAAAGGAAATATCCTTACACAATGCTCAGATACAGACTCTTTAAAAACTGTTGGTAAGAGACCTGAATGACTGATATATGACAAAGGGCTGATCAACACATACTGACAGGCAGTGTTGGGAGCACTTGTTGAAAACTGAAAGACGTTATGATGGGACTACATCAGGATTTGTGGAGGAGGAAAAATGACAGAGGAGCAGAGTGGACCGACTCCCCACTGGCTCAATTTAACCGTTCAGAAATGAATGAAAAATGAACAAGCCAGCTGAACCCTGTATAGACTATACGGTGTGTTTTTCTTAAATGGAGAATTTTCGCTTGCTATATGAAAAATAAAATACAGAAAAAAAATATTGTAGTAGAACAAGGTGCAAGTTTGTCTTAGTTAAAAACATCACTCCAGCACGAACTCTCAAACAGAAACAGTCCTTACACCCCAAGGCATGATGGGCAAAAACTGAACAACAGTTTTCACTCTGATGAAACAAGAAAAACATTAAACATGAACATTTGAAATTCAGCACCAACCTGGACGAGGTACAGGCTGCAGTGCAGGGGTCTGGGCCTTTCGAGCAGATGCTCCTTCCTAGGAAACATGCAACGCCTCAAGGTTAAAAATACAAGGTTATATATAATCACATCATACGGTGTCTTCAGTGAAACTCCTGATGTTAACAAGAAATATAAAACCTTGTGCAGCTTCTATTGTTGTGCTCAAGAGGCCACTTGAAATTAATTGTTCAAGGTGTTTCATCAGTGAACATAACTGAACAGCGTGTGATTATTTAATAGGATCTCTTAGACAGCCACCGAGCAGGAGCAGCAGCTGGTAGTCATCCTTATCATGATCTTTTATTTGTTTTCACAATTTTGACATAACTATAAACAACCAGTAGTTTAATATTAGTGGGCAGCAAGTACCAAATATACTCCAACTCCTCTGATCTGCAAGGCAGCGTCTATCTGTGCCATTTACAGATAAACTGCATCTTTGGAGCTCATCTGCTTGAATTGAATGTGTGTTAATGTTAACTAGAAGGTCCCATCTGAGTGTCAGTGCAAGTTTCTTAAACCTCTAATTTGCTAATTACACTGTTGTAGTTTTTACTTGTGAAACAGAGCTAAACCTGTCAGGGCTAACCTACATAACAAGACAGATAGCTGCTTTACTGACCTAAAAAGTGTAATGTGTGTTAGAGCAGAAATATAAAAAGTAAAACAGTTGTCACGGCCTGGAGGGTCAGACGGTCGCTGATCAGCTGTCTCTCCCTCTCTCCGGGGCGGAACTCATCACGGGTTCACGCCTTTGGCCCACGCCTTTGGAGGAAGAAACACCTGTGCCTCATCGGTGTGGATGACATTTAAGCCAGGAAGCAACAGCTGTCCTTCGCTGGATCGTTGTGAGAATCGCGTCAGTGAAAGTCTAGCAGCTAAGCGAATGTTTTTCCGTGTCGTTGTGTGTTTGGAACCTAACGAGTGTTTCTTTGTGTGCAGACCCCTTCGGATCGTTTTTCCCTGGAGTTCCCTGAGCGGCGAGTGCTCGAGTGGATTTTTGTTCGGATTGTTTGGAGAGAGACGAGAGAGTGTTCACCTGGATTTTCCCCGGAGCCCTGCCCCTTTTTTCACCTTGGTATATAGCACTGCCTGCACCTTTTGTATATACGCTTTTTGGACTGTGCACGTTAATAAATTATTTTGTGAGCATTATTCCCGGAGTCCAGCGCGTGAGTCCACCTTGCACACCGTGACAATAGTAGGAAACAAACAAAAGGAAACAAAAGTCCAACACGTGAAAGTTAGTGGAGTCAAACTTGCTCACAGGATGAGGACACTATGGTCATGATGTAAAATACAGAAATGGGATTTTTAAAGCTGGAACATTCATGAAAACAAGAATCGTCTCTTACAACTAGACAATTTCATTTCATTACTTATTGCTGCTAAGAATCAGTTTCTGTTTGTCATCTGAAGAGTCATAATTTTTTAAGCGTATACACTTATCTGTCATTACTTCGCACAAATAAAATATTATATGTATTGTAACATGGGCATAGAGGCAAAATATTAAATAAAAAAAAATGAGCACTCTTCTTTCTCTACCCTTTTTTCTCCCTGGAAAAAAAAAAAAGAAAACACGGACAAACGTGGTTGAGTGAGCTTAATCTAAACATCATTTTAATTATCTATATGCAAGAAGTTGGCTTGGGACGCTTTAACGACAGACTGCACGGAGATTTGAGTGGCAGTGACCATTGTTGTTCAGTCAACAACATGCAAGCTGATGTTTGCCACCTTTCAATCAGCGACCCTCTAAGACTTGTGGAAGTGTGGACACAAAGGCCTCTCTTCCCTTTTCTCACAGCCTGCCAACTTGAGATAATGGTTTATTCCTCATTCTGCAGAGTGGGTGTGAATACAAATGGGTCAGTAGCCCAACCCCCTCCCCTTTAACAGAGCAGGCAGCAACAGCAGCAAAGACGGCGTGACGTGGTGAGAGAGCGTAATGCCACCGAGCCTAGAGCTGCCTTTCAGAGCGCTCACAACTCACAGCGCTTACTTCCGTTCATCTTCCTCCTCCCCCGTTGCTTTCATCCCTCTAGCTAGAAGGAGCAGTGCGTGAGAGGCAGCTGAATGGGGATAAGCATAAAAACCAAAATCTGAACAATCTGAGAAGCACAGCGGACGGCGAGCGTGTGAATCAGAGAGGGAGAGCAAGAGGAAACGAGGATAAGCACAGAAAGGAGCAAAGCTGAACGGAGACATGTAGGCTTATTTATCATTCAGATGTGAATCCCATCTCTGCGCGGCTGCTTTGATATACACAATATGACAGCAGGGACAGTAAAAGGACCCAGGGCTGCAGCTAACTGTCAACTACCATCTCTCTTCTCTCTTCGGCCACGGGCAAAAGAAGCAGCACACCACAGCTAAAAATCAAGCCTCTAGGGACAATGCGCCAAGGCAGATTGAAAGACTGCAACACCGGAGCACTCAAACATGCTCTGGCCACGCATGCACGCATGTACTAGCAGCACAATTCTGCAGGCATGAGGCAGAAAGCTAGGATTACCTGGAAAAATTAATTTCCCTGGACTGACAACAGAAACCTTTATCAATACCAGCCAAAGAAGAGGACGATTTGACATACGCTGCAGGGGGGGAAAAAAAAAAGTGAGGACACGAGCCATCCAGTCCAAGCTGCGTGCGTTTATGATGTGGCCCAAAAGCACGGCAGGAACAGCAGAGACCGAGAGGCCAGTCGGAATGTGTGAGGACTGTAATTTATCCAGCAGTGATGAATACCACACAGAGACGTTTTTAAACTAAAACAGGTGAGATAATGTTGTGAAGAACTGAAAATACAGATGAACATTGACATAAAACCATTGATAACAGATGACTGATTGAACAAATAATGTGAGAATCACTCATCTGTTTGTGGAGTAACTTACAGGATGTGAAGGGTGTGTCTTTCTAAAAGCAGACAAACTGTAATTTCTACTCATGCATGCAACAGTAGAGAGAATTTACAGCCTCACAAAGTCCTCTCTGTTATGTGAGGCTCCTTTAAAAGGGTTGTGTACATGTCTAAAAAAACAAAACAAAAAAAACAACAACAAAAACTCAAAACAAAAAAAGCCTTAAAACTGAACACATTCTACTCTGGTTACTATAACCGTTTCTCATCTGGATTCTGTATTACAGGCAAAAACTGCACACCGTCTGTTGACTATCTACAATTAGCCACAACTATCCTTTTAGCATTATTATTCAAAACCAAAACAAGAGAGTGGTAGAGGAAGACGTCAAAACAGGTAATTTTTTAGGATTTAATGTCCATATAAAAGCCCACAAACTATATTCACACTATAGAAATGTAACCTAGTTAGGTTATCATGATATCAAATACGTTTAAAAACAACAGCAAGGGCCAATCGAGTTGTGTTTTTCTTCAAATCAAAAAATGAAATGTGCTCACCAGATAGCTGTAAAGTTTGCTTAGCTTTGCTGGTATTTACAGGCTTGTTTACTTTACACTGCAGCCTTAACAGAATCAAACTACAGGGTTAAACTGCGAGTATAATTTTGTTTTTCACATTTTAAATGTATACTCTTATTTCCCAGGGTATCAACAAAGTGATTTATACGACTCATCAACACGAGCTGAAACCCTGTGAGATCCTGCTGACAACCGGGTTGAAGTGTGAAGACTGTCAAGGCGAGAACTGTCAAAACCATGCAGTGGAAACGACGCCACTGCTGTACACACACAGCTAAACTTCTGTATCTGCTCTCACTGCTGGGTGTACTGTTCTTTCTGGTCCACCAGGTGTGGCTGCCGAGGCTCACTGGCATGCCATGGTGGAGAGGGCATCCTCTGGTGTATGGAGGTGGAGCAGCTCACAGCACCAAAGCCAAATGGAACACAAGCGCCCGACATTCACAGTGGAGGTTCGTCATCGTTCCTCAGCAGACTTTAAAGGCTGACGCCAACATCAGCTCCCGCGAAAATCAGGGAGTTTACCCAACTCGACCAGACCCAAATTTTGAGAGCCTTCTGGCAGCAAACACAAGCCAAAGAGATGATGCAGACCTCAGCGCCACAATGACCCACGGACCGTACCCTTACATCATTAACGAGCCTGATAAATGTGCAGACAACAGAGCTGCGCCATTTCTGGTGTTGCTGATTGCCACTGAAGCTCGGCAGGTGGAGGCGAGGAACGCTATACGGCAGACGTGGGGGAACGAGAGTGTTGCTCCAGCTCTGGGATTTATCCGGCTCTTTCTGCTGGGAAAAAAAGACGGCGAACTGGGACTTCTACAACAAAGGATGCTAGAAGCAGAGAGCCGGAGGCACCATGATATCATTCAGCAGGACTTCCTGGATTCTTACAAAAACCTCACCATAAAGACACTGATGGGACTAAACTGGGTTTCAACGCACTGTCCGCACACCAGCTACGTCATGAAGACAGACAGCGACATGTTCGTCAACACAGAGTACCTCATTTTTAAGCTGCTCAGGCCAGAACTGGAGCCCAGGAGGAACTACTTCACAGGAAATAACATGAGAGGCTACGCACCCAACCGAAATAAAAACAGCAAGTGGTACATGCCCCCGGAGCTGTACCCAGGTGACAAGTATCCCACCTTTTGCTCCGGGACCGGTTACGTCTTTTCTGGGGATCTCGCAAGGAAAATCTATCAAGTGTCTTTACGTATCCGCCAGCTGCATCTGGAGGACGTGTTCGTGGGAATATGTCTGGCCAGCCTCGGAATCGAGCCCACGCCTCCGCCGAATGAGTTCTTATTCAACCACTGGCGAGTATCTTACTCCAGCTGCAAGTACAGCCATCTGATAACATCACATGGGTTTCATCCCAATGAACTCCTGAAATACTGGCATCACCTTCAGAGCAACAAGCGAAACGCCTGCATCAACGCATTTAGAGAGAGAGCAGGCAGGACACACTTACACAGAATGACTGGAGAGAAATCAGCTGAGTGAAAGGACACGGTTACAATACATGCTCACTGTTAAAAAGGAAACGAAATAAAAGGAGATTTATATCTCAGCACATTCTCTTTTTTGAACTTCATATCAAAAGGGACTTTATTCATTATCCAACCCCACTTTATCCACAACACAAAATGTGCATAAATGTTGTAAATGTCAAAAAACTAATCAAGTGTTTGAGCCAATTTTGTACAACAGAGATAAAAACTATTTCTACATCTGAGTCAAACTACTGGAGTTTTATTTTATGAAAAACCACGCTGTGCTTCACTGTACAGAAATAAAGTACTTTTTTGTAATAATCAGAGCTACTGTATGAGTTTTATATTTCTGAAGCTTTCAGTGCAAGTAAATATCTCCAAATATCAAACTGTCCATGAAGTTATTTTATAAAATCGCTGTGACAGGTGACGTGTAAGGATAGAGGACATGTATCCAATTATCTGTACTCTGTGCTGAATTTCTTTGAAACAGTAAAATATATTTACAAAGAACAGCAGGCATCCGTTTGTCAAATGCTGCGACATACATAGTACATTTTAAATGTGCTTTTTAAAATACTTGAAAGACTTTACGTCTCGGTTTCCTGTGGAAAACCATGCTAACACACACACACACTCTACAGGTTGAGGTTAGTAGTTGTGTTGCAAGTTCTTTCTTACCGTCACTGACTTCAGGGTCATGCCGTGATACGTGCCCATAGTATCGATCTTGAAGCCCTCGGTTTCTAGGAAAACAACATGCTATGAGTTGCAGTTCACTGGCTGAGCAAAGAAGTTTTTCCTTTAAAAGTTTAACTAAATGAAATCTAATACCTGCATATTATGCAACGTGTTCACCCCTTCAAAACCCAGATGTCCCAGTTTTACACTAGAACTTGAAAGCATCTTACATTTGTGGATCTGTGCGAAGCTAACGGCATTAAATTTGCCTCAAAATCTAAAGTGGGCCTGCGATCTGGTCTGTGGGCCTGCCTTGTGAAGGAAGAAAGTAATGTTTATTTTTAGATATGTGTGCTCATAGAAATGTTTTTGAAAAAGAAAATTATCTGATTGGTGAAGCTGAACTTAATAAACTGTGCATAGATGATCATAAATGATCATGACTGGATGGATGCATTGTAAAATAGTTTCACGTGTGGCCACATTGCTTCGTATTTGTGTGTGGATTAAAGCACGCACTTCTGAGTTCTCAAAAGTTACACACATATCACTGTAGATGTTTGTGACTCTTTAGTTTGTGGATCATATCGTATGCATTTGCAACGCTTTTGAAGCAAATGTCTCTCCACACTCAGACCACACTCGTTTACTGGTGCTGTGTGGAAATTTGGAAACTGTCCGTGGATCAGTGAACTTATATTAACTCAAATAACCACACACTCTTTTGGAAAAGGATTGAGATTAAAATGATGAGTAAAGCATTTCTAAAACTCACCTTCTTTTCCTTTGAATCGCTCCTGATCGTATCTGTTATAGGCAGCTGGGACAGGTTGCTTGTTCCTTAGTGACGGGTCCTGGAACAGATATGAGACAATTAATACCTGTATATACAAACACACACACCACAGCGGATCTGCAGCTCACTCAAATACCTACAGACTTTTGTGCACACATAACTTTGGAAAAATTCATTTGAAACATGAATAGATGTCAGTTTTAACTTGGATTTATTTAAGAGATGAACACGTGAAAGGAGTTAACAGCCAATCAAATTAAAAGGTGTGCGCTTATACAATCTACAAATCATTAACTGACTCTTAAGCATCCTGTATTTTCAAATTGTACACAGATTAATTTACAAAAAAGTGTGACTAAGATCTAAAGCATGTGCAAATACATAACGTTAAAATGTACTTGCATCTTAAAAGTAAGGTCTGTACAAATGAATAAATAAAATAACATAATTTGTAGGAAGTGGATATTTATCAGTTTACCGCTTGAGTCGTGTTCTGTGCAGGTCTCTGCTCCGGAGCTCGCCCTTCTTCTCGAGCTTTCACGGATTGAAGGATGGCAAAGATGTTCTTGGAAAAGTTCTGAAAGAGGAACAAAGAGTTTGAGCAGGAGTTGTTTCCTTTTAAAAACACAAAACAAAATACAAGATACTAATTGCTATGTGTCTGTCTACATCTTTAGTTTGGTTGAGAAACCATGGGTGTAATGCGTGTGTATAATGTCCACTTCACTATGTTATTTCCCCGGGTACGTCTGAATTGTGAGCAAAGAAAATTGAAGTCTTTGTATGTAAACACAACAACAAGAGCTCATATTTCACTAGTTGTGGTCCATTAGCTGTTGCATATAAACAATGCAGCAGGTTCGTTCAATATGCACAATAATTAAAATCAATACTTTTCATGTTTCTGCAATTTCTCTCGTAGGAAGCGATCCATCCACAGAACAGTCATCAGTCATTTGTTTACACAAAGCGAGCAGCCGCCTTACTTTGAACAATTTATTTATTTTTGTAAATTAAAAATTAAACTGCACAACTGGTGTGATGGATTAATTTAATTTAACTGTGAACACTCTAAATTCTTGTTCGTGAACATTTGAAAGTTTTGTCTTATTTAATACTCTGGGTATGAAGAGAGAAATATTAAACATATGGAACTGTGACTCTAAACTGTGCACCGTTACCTCTCTATCAATCTCTCTCCAGTTAGACATAATGAGACTTGTTAAATAAATTAGTTTATTGAGGGACTGATAAAATCAAGATCTGAAATCTATTTCACTATAAAAAGGTTAAACTAAGCTAAAAACAGATATCTGATAACCTTAAAACAAACACGACAAAGATGGCTGGACTTAAAATAAGACAGTTTGTTTTTTCATAAGCCAAATTAAATCTGATCGGTGAGCACATCTATCCAAGACAATCTGTGGAACAGTTGGAAATTCAAGATTTTGCTGCCATCTAGTGGTTCACACTGGTCCATGAACAAGTACACATTTAAGGTGCTTTCACGGCTGGCCCTTTTAATTATTTTCTCAACCCAACACATTGTCCCTTAGAGTTCAGCAGGCTAAAGAATGATTTAGGCTACGTTCACACTGCAGGTCTTAATGCTCAATTCCAATTTTTTGATCAATCTGATATTTTTTGTGTGGTTGTTCACACTACAAATAAAATGCGACAGCAAACGTGCTCTAGTGTGAACGTTCACGGCCCTCAAAGCGGCCCGCATGCACAAAAAAAAGACGTTACACACAACGCGCTCTGTTTACGGAAGTAAAAATGGCGAACACAGCCTGGTTATGATACGACCCTAAACTTTAGCTTGAATATAATTGTCTCCCCGTGTGCTAATCAAGTCCAAAACCTCAGTTTCTGTCCATTGACTCGCTCCGTCTCCAGCTTGCGCCGCCATGCCTTCTCGTTGGCTTCTACAGCGCTGATAATTGGCGTATGTGTAGTGACGTAAGTGTCAGTGACGTAAAAGACGGATTTAATCCGACACGTTCAAACAGCAGTCGCTTTCTAAAACATTGAATATGTATCGGATTCAGTACCACATACGAAAGTGACCCAGATCGGATTTGAAAATATCGGATTTGTGCTGTTCCCACTGTCATACCATGATCGGATACGGGTTGCATAGGGGCAAAAAAATCAGATTTGATGCGCTTTCACCTGCAGTGTGAATGTAGCCTTAACTACAAGGAACTAGAAAGCCCTTTTTATCTTCCAGGCCATTCAGTTGTTTCTACGTCGACCCAAGTTTTAGACAGATTTCTAGGGAGGTGCATGTCAGGTGATGGCGTAGGGTTAAAAAAGGTTTCTGGTTACATGACATCATACATCTAGCATTACAGTGTTAAGTCAATTACAATTAATTTATATAGCACTGTTATGGCCCTGAACCTTGGGAGTGAGAATGCCCTTTTATATGTATGCAAATCCAAGTGTGCTAGGACTCGTAGATGATTGGTTGCTGGGAGACCTGTGGCAGCCTTCTTCTATGCAGATTGAAGTGTGCCAGTCCACGCAAACGATTGGCTGCCTGGAGATCCCATGACGCTCCAAGAGGAAATGACTGGCTGATAGTGGGTATAAAAGGCTAAAGATCCTTCACACTGCGGGGACTGCTGCTCAGAAGTGAACATGCGGTGGCCCCCTTGTCTGCCTCTCTTTTCAACTTTGTTTGCAGTGTTGCACTTAGTTTTACTAGAGTTTTGTGACACTAGCTTGCCTTAGTTAACCCTTAGCTTTTACTCTTGACTTTTTTTTCTTTATGTAATAATCGGTTGCCTAGTGGTCTGTTGAACAGCCCTGTCGGTTTTCCGGTAAAAGTTTGCAATAAAACCTTTTATTTTACTCAGTTTTCGTGGGGGGGGCCTGTGTATGTTACTCCCCTCCAGTCGCCTAGAAGAGGGGTCATAACAAGCACGAGATGACAACACCAGTTGTCTGCTTCTGAATGAGTTTCTCATTATTCCAGAAAACAGTCTGTCATAAAGTGTACACCAACCTTTCCAGTGCTCTGGAGAATGGTTGTCCTTGTCCTCCAGACCCGCTCTCTGCTAACAATATCCCTGGTGACATCCACTTCTGCATCCACAAAGCTTCTCTGCTTCAGTGTTATGTCATCATCGAGATCCGTTTTGATAGTTGAACGTTTCTTTGCCATAATCTTGGCTTTAATGGCTGCAATTTTTTCCACAGACATGGCCTCAGACAGTGATCTGGAAGACAGGGAGAAACGTTTTGATCAGCTGAACTATCTGTTAGGAGGAACCAGGAATCAGAATAAGGAATAACTCGTAACCAGATCATACCTGATCTGTTCGATCTGCACAATGCCTTCTTTGTGGCCCTCCAGACGGGCAGCCAGACGCTCCTTGTCCAGACGCACCCGTTCCTCATCCTTGAGGTAAAAGCAGTTTTCACATTATTAGCAAATTACAGGATAAAATGTGATAGAATATCAAACATTATTAACTACCCAAACTTTCTCAAAAAAGTTAAAATATTCAGATTTTTGTCACCTGGACACATGACACACAGTATATTCACTTACACTTAACACTGATGAATATTTAATGAGATGAATTTTCCACTATTTTAAATCTCAAAGTTAATTAATTTAAATATTTTCCTTATTATTTAAAAAAATACATTATAATAACTATTGTTATTATTAATCGTAGTATTTTCTGGTGTTGCATCATATTTCTAATAATAGCACACAAAACAACAGGAGCCATATTTAAATTGAGAAATAAAATAATTTACCTCAACCCTTGGTTTTTTGGCTTCAGAAGATGCCTCATCAGCTGCTCTTTTAACTAAAAAACAACAATAATAAAGAAGAAAGAAAAACAGGCAAAAAAAATTATATCACTGCACAAAACAAATTCCTTCCCTTCAATAAAAAATATTTGTAAAAATAGGCCATTGTATGTGGCATTATTGACATCAGCACTAGCAGTTATAAGTAGTAATTAACCCTAAAATTTAAATTTCAGGACTAAGTTATGAAGCTTTAAACTCCACCTCATAATGTAAAAATGGCGTTACTTTACCTTGTGTTGGCCTTTGCAGACCTATTTCTATGGGTGCACTTCTGTCGATGCTCGTTGACGTGGCTGCAAGTGGACAAAAAGGACATTTGAAGCAAACTTTCAGTGAACCAAAACCTGGAATGACAACAGCTGTGATAGATGCCACAGAACACCCCTCCCCAGCACCCGAGTGCTACTTACAGCTCTCGCCGTTAAGATACGACAGCAAACCCTTTCGATCAGGTCGTCTGACAACAGGGATGTTCTCTGTCTATAAACAACACACAATTATAGAAGTCAAAACCCTTTGTTTACAAGATGCTGCATGAATGCATCTTGAACTCCAGAGCACTTACTGCAGCTCTTCGCACATAGGA
>VUQR01000725.1:0-14581 GCA_015108515.1 Hemichromis elongatus
TCCCCAGTGTAGTTGTTCCTGTGTTCCTCTGTAGTCGACGTCTCAGGTGTGTTTGTATCTCTCTTGCCCTCTCGCTTTCTCGCCCTCTTGCTCCCTTGCTCCCCTGCTCTCTCACTCCCTGCTCTCGTTCTCTCGTTAGCCCCAATCTCTCCCAGCTGTGTCTCCCTCCTGTTTCCCATTCCCTGATTGTTTCCTCTTGTATTTAAGCCCTGTGTTCTCCTGTGCTCTCTGTCGCGTCGTACCCTCACTTACGTGCCTGTGTGTTTCTGTTTCCAGGTTTGAGTCGTTTCCGGTTTTCTTATGTTCTTTTTCTTGGTTTATGTTTGTGCACCTGCCAGCAATAAAGCTGAGTTTTTCGTTGTACTTCCGCCTCTGAGTCCTGCATTTTGGATCCACACCTTCACCACCTGTGTTCACACAGCCAGCCATGACACTTTCCAGTCAGCTAATAGTACACAGTTCTTGGTAATGCAGCAGATATTTTACTTAACTATACAAGTAATGATATTTCAATTCTTCACAGCAGGTAGTGCAGAAAGATGAATTTGGTGCATGTACCGTGCGTGGAGTTCCAGAGCCTGTTAGCATAGTAAAGTAAATATTAAAAAAACAGATAGCTTAACATTGTAAGTTTTAATTTGGTCCAATTTGTGTTATACTGTGAAAAACGTGTGTGTGCATGCGTATATGGTGAGGAGCTTGTACAGTTGTTGCTTAACTTCCTAAGTCTCTGCATGTAATGTCACAATCACAAAGACTGGACTCAAACGCAACCAAACTCCTCTTCACACTAGCAGTGACTCACCCATCGGAAATCCACAATACGCTGAGGTCCAATCACACACATGGTCACTCGATGGCGCCGGAGGAAAGCAGGAAAAATCCAGGAAGGTCTGTACATGGAGAGGAAACACACGTTAGGGAACTAGAGAATCATGTCGAGAGAAAACAGGAATCACAGGGAGACCCAGGGCTGCACTAACTGAGGTAAGTACAATGATCCAGCGAAGAACATCAGTCTGCCATTGCCTTAAGTAGTGGCAGGATAATCCAGAACAATCAGCCACAGGTGAATGGTCTGGAAAGGTAAGATTTAAACTGAGACACGAGGAGAATCTGGATGTTCCGCAGTAAATTTAGGTTGGCAGAGACAGGGTTAACCATTGTGTCAATCACAAAAGGCCCTATAAATTAGGAATCAGTTTTCTGAAATTGGTCTGGACCAGGACATACCTCATGGAGAGCCACACCATTTGTCCAGGCTCGTAAAGAGGTAGATGCTGTTCTACCAGGGTGGTCCTCCAAAGATGGTGGCACCTGGAGAGATGGTGCTAAACTGAAGGAACTTCATGTTCACCCTCGATGCTCGAAAGAGTAGTGGTTAATATGCTGGGATGCTTCAGAAGAAAACCCAGTCGCTGACGCTGTTGTGGGCATACTCGACTCAGGCGAGTATGGCACTCATATTTTTTTCCTTGGAGGAAGCTATTCAATGGAGTGCGGGCTCCAGCTTCTAGTTGGTCCGCTCAGTCTGGATCTTTGCTGAGGACAAAAGGCCTCAGATTTAGAGGTGCTGATTCTCATTTCCACTGCTTCACACTCAGCTGCGAACCATTTTAGTGCAAAGTGGAGGCCATCACCCAACAAAGCCAACAGAACTACATTATCTGCGAAAAGCAGAGATAAGATTCCAAGACCCCCCAAGTGAAAGTTTTCTGTCACTTAGCTACACCTAGAAATTCTGTCCATAACAATTACAAACAGAATCCATGACAAAGCACAGCCCTGCGAGAGTCCATCACCCACTTGAAACGTGTCTGACTTATTGCCAACTATGAGGACCAAGGTCTTGTAAAAGTTGTTTAAGGATTGAATGGCCCGTAGCAATGAGCCAGACAGTCCATACTCCTGAAGCACGTCCCACAGAGACACTCAAGAGGGACATGGTCAAATGCCTTCTCCAAGTCTATAAAACACTTGTAGACTGGTTGGACAAACTCCTGTGCACCCTCGAATATCCTGGACAGGTTAAGGAACTGGTCCAGTGTTCCACGACCAGGACAAAAACCGCCTCTCCTTTCCACCAGCCTGGCATAAACTTTCCCGGGAAGGCTGAGAAGTGTGATCCCCCTATAGTTGGAACACACCCTCTGGTTACCCTTCTTCTAGGAACCACCACCCTGGTTTGCCTGTCCAGAGGTACCGCCCCTGATCGGCACATAACATTGTAGAGCAGTATCAACCAAGAGAGCCCTACTACATACAGAGCCTTCAGGAACTCAGGGCGCACCTCATCCACCCCAGGGGCACTGCCACCAAGGAGTTGTTTAACTGCCTCAGTGACCTCACTCCTGGAGATAAAGTCGTCCACCTCGTCCCAAGACTCTGCTTCCTCCATGGAAGACGTGCCAGTGGATTAAAGAGGTGCTCAAAGTATTCCTTCCACCACCCGACAATGTTCTCAGTCGAAGTCAGCAGTACTCCACCCGCACTATAGACAGTGCAGGTAGACCATTGTTTGCTTTAGTTCTGCTTGTAACAACATTATGCTCCTCTAAAATATAAACTGAATTTTTTTTTAACCCAGCCTTGGCTAAAAAGGTTACTCGTGCCCTCAGATAGGAATGCAGGAAAGCAAAACAAAAATGGAAGAAAGATAGGCTCCATGTCTTTCACCAAGTGTTTAGAGAGTGTTCTAATAACTATCACTGCACCATCAAGGTAAAAAGAGCAAATTATTTTTCCAAGATCATTACTAAGAATTCTGGTAATCCTAAAGTTCCACACCATTAATTCTGTCCTGCATACAATGACTACAGCCAAATCTAAGACTGCTTCATGCAATTTTGAGGATTTTCAAAGGTTCTTTACTGAAAAAATTGATAATATCATAGCACATATCCAGCTCCCATCCCAAGACCCTTCTGAACCACCTACATGTTCATCCATTCTCTCTGAGTTTAAGCCAGTCTCATTATCCCATTTTATTGATTCAATAGTGCACATGACACCAACTATGTGCCCCTTGGATGTGTTACCTACGCCAATTCTCAGAGATGTGCTGAAGACAGTCGGCCCTAACATCCTCGCTATTGTTAATAGCAGCATGCCAAATGGACATGTTTCTCATTCTTTTAAACAAGCTGTTGTCCATCCGCTTAAAAAAAAACAAAAAACCTGGTTTGGACCCATCAGTTCTTAAAAATTTTAGACCAATCTCTAAGCTGCCATTTTGTCTAAGGTTCTCAAGAAAGTTGTCCTCCACCACCTCTGGTTTCAGAGCTTTCCAAAGCACAGAGTCTGCTCTACTGAAGGTGTTTAATGATGTGCTTTTAGGTGCTGACTCTGGAAAAAGTCCAGAGTTAATTCTCTTAGACCTGAGTGGAGCATTTGACACTTTGGACCACATAATCCTATTAAACCGTTTAAAGACGTGTCGGCATTCAAGGCTCTGCTCTAAAATAGTTTACTTCTTAATTAGAAAACAGAACATATTCTGTCATGCTTTGCATGTCATGTCATACATTGGATGATGTATGCATGTGTAAATAAAGTTGACTTGACTTTTCCTTCCTGAGTCGCTTGACAGTTTGCCAGAATCTGTTTGAAACAGTCCAAAAGTCTTTTCCCATGGCCTCTCCGAACTCCTCTCCCACTGTCCGAGCTGCATATCAGCGGCCTCTGAAGTCCAATAGAATTCCTTCTTTAGCCTGGTGACTCCCTTCACTTCTCTGTCCACCATCTGATTTGGACACCCATCTCGTGCCCGGCTCCAGCGTGGGGCCCTGGTAACCCAATCCTGGATGAAAAGCTCCCTCAGTATTATACTCATAGGGGTCTTTTAAATCGCTCTCTGTCTGGTCCCTCACCCAGGACCAATTTGCCATGGGAGACCCAACCAGGGGGCAAAAGCCCACCGACAACATAGTCCCTCAAGTCCCTGGGACACACAAAGGTAGTGATTCACAGACAGTTGTGTTGCTACCACGGTTATTAGGGTAATAGTACGCTTTCCTGTTTTTAAAACAACAGGATAGACAAAGAGAGACCAACAGCTGCAAATATGGAAAACTTTCATCAACTTATCATCTCTTTGTATAGAAGAAGGTGCTCACCTTTTTTTCTACAACTCCTGATGTTAAAGCTCCAGTTTGGTTACTATAGGTTAAGACAGCTAAACTGTTTCTTTTTAATATATAACTCAATGAATTGTCCTATGTACTGAATATATTATTAAGGCCTTTATATAATAAAAAATAAGCAATAGTGTTGAAGAGGCCAACAACAGGCTCCATTACATGATAATTCTTTAATATATGGTCCACGACACAAATGGAACCACTACTGAACTACTGATGAATAACATTATTTGTGTATGTAAAAGAATGTTATGTCGAGTTACCTCTGCACTTCTGTGAGTCTTTCTGTGTAACTGGACTGTGATAAGATATTTCTCTCACTTTCAGACAGAGGCCATCCACCCAGATTGTGCTCTGGTTGTTCAGCACATGAAGGCTGAGGAAGAATGTCATCAGCTCCTCGAGCAGGAGGAGAACAACCACTCTGTTAAGACAGGTCAGCCCATGTTTTAATCACACAATGTGAACAGATATTTTCATGGTAGGATAGCATTTCCCACTGGGGACAAATTTACAGTCTCACTGAGGTCTAACACTTACTATAGTGTTACATTAAAATAGTAGACCTTAGATTTAATATAAGGCAGATAAAGTATGTGTTGTGAAACTTCTTCCAAACTTTTCAGAAGAATAACAACCAAAACACCTTTGTTGTTATGATATTTTTAATACTCCTACATTTTCAAAATTTCACACAACATGCTGTAATGTTTTATAGAGCGATACCTAAAGCACGAGCCATTCCACACCTTCTCTATACTTTTTTCTAGCCATTATTCTGGTAGAGGTTGAGCTTGGTTTCATCTGTCCAAAGATTGCTTTTCTAGAATTGTGCTGGAGTTTTTAGATGTTTTATAGTTTCTGGACTTTCTATTATTGAGGCTGATGAGTTACTTGCACCTTGCAGTGAACCCTCTGCATTTACTTTCAGGCTGTCTTCTCTCTATGTACACTTGGATATCGATACGCAAACTTCCTTCAGATTGTTGTTCCCTTGGTTGGCTGTTGTGAAGAAGTTTCTCTTTAACATGCAAACACGGATGTCTTCCATGGATGTCCATGTCTTTTTGCATCACTGTGTTCACGAGTGCTGTTTTATTCTCAAAATGTACCAAATCAACTCCTTTTCTCCTAAACCAGGGCCTTTTATCGGCTTAATTGACAATGACATATCAAAGGAACTGCTCACACCTGCACATAAAATTATCTTCGAGTCAATTGTCCAATTGCTTTTGGTCCCTTTAAAAAGAGGGTGGCACATGCACAAGTTAAGGAGCTGAAACTCCTAAACCCTTCATCCAATCTGAATGTGGATTTACTCAAATGAAAGCTGAGAGTCTACACATTGTGTCCATATATAAATGTAACTGGACTATGTTTCAGTAAACGGGTAAAAAACAGGTAAAATAAACAAAGCTTGTGTTAGTGTCACAATGTTTTTATTACTGCATGCTGCATGCTGACGTCAGCCTGCTTTTATTACAACTTGCTAATGTCAGCCTGCTTTTATAACAACACACTGATGTCAGACTTTTAACCTATGACTGTAAAGCATTACATACTGAAATGGTGTATTTTGTTATCTTTACCCGCATAATTAAAGCAGAACTGGCTAAAATCATTGGCCACTACAAGAGAATTTTGAGCTTTTAAGATATATTCATGCAGTGTGTATTTTTGTGATGATAGTAATGTCATAGGGTATTGTGCTGAAGAAAAAAGTGTGTTGTACAGCTCTCTCCATGCCCTTTCATATGATACATTACTCTTCTTCTTGGCGATTTTTTCCAAGCTCAGCTTTGATCTTGGGCACTTACAATGAAGGTCAAGGTCTAATGCTTAGTCAGCCTAGGTACTCATGTCCCCCCAAGACCTAGTATATTGCTGTAAAGTTTAAAGAAGACCCATTAAAAATAGTGGATAATCTAAAGTTTTTGGTGTGACCTGATTGACCTTGTTTTCCCCAAAATAAATCACCTTGAGCTGCTATTGGTATCTACAATTACACAAAATCTGACAATGATATCTCAAAAACTGTGAATATTAAACTGCCAAAAAACAGACAGACAAAAAAACAAAAAAAACTGAAAGGATTAAAATACCACTTCTCTTTTTTTGGGGTGGGGGGGGGCTCACCTTAACTTTTTTTTTTAAAAAAGGTAATCTTTTGAAATTCATTGCTGTATCCACTCCTAAATAAAACACAGAGACGCATTACACTTAACAGTCCCTTTTCCTTGGTAACACCTACATATGGACTCAAGTCATGTCAAATAAAATTACAGCCATCCTGGGAAGAATTTGAAATGTTCCATGATTTCACAGTTAAACATACATACTGATTTTACAGTTCAGTAAAAACCCAAAGGTGAAAGAGATTAAGGCTAAAGAAGTGTTTTTTAGTTCACTTTTTAAAATTGTAAATGTAAACTCACTTTTAGTTTGATATTGTTATTATTATTATTATTATTATTATTATTGTTGTTATTATTATTATTAAAAATATTACATAATTTTATTGTATGTACATCAATCCAACATAACAAGAGAAGATTAATGCGTTCACATCTGTGAACTGGTGTTGTGATTGATTAAAACAGATCTGCCTGTGTGCTAAATTTGTAACTATTATTTATGATATACTGTTTTAAAAAAAACATTAGAATTACCTTAAAAACATTGCTTTGTTAAAGCTGTTTTGAAATTTATAATTATATTTAAGGCCCAATTATTTTAACTAAGAAAACACTTGCACACAAAGGTTTAGCAATGTACTATCAGGGAAAAAACATTTTAGACCATTAGCTAAGAAAATCACAATTACCTCAGACTTGATAAAGCTGCTCTTCCAGTTCATGATCATCCCAGATTTTACGATAAAATAATTTAAAGGAAAACCACTCTGAGAGAGACGCTCATTATTCTTGCACTGCACAGCGTTCCCAAGGTACAAAGAGCTTCAACAACAACTGCTTTTGCTGCTGACAGGAAATGACATATTCCGAACTGCTACCTGGATTAAAAAAATAAAATAAAAAATCTGTTATTGTGAGAGAGAAAATATAGGTTTACTAAAACAGTGTCTCAGATGTCATGTCAGTTAATGTCTTAATTTAATACATTAACAGACCACAGGTTCCTCATTTTAATTTGAAGTCCTGTTACGAAGTATGTATATCATTTTATTTAATTTGATACCAAATCATTATTTTCAAGTTGAGAAATTTTGTGTTATAGTCAAAAGAAGGAAATTACTTCTTTGTTGTATATATTATTATTATTATTATTATTATATATGCATTATATACCTTCAAAATGAAGACATGCATTTATAAAAATTAAGTAAATACACTAGGTGTAACATTTATTTTTATACTCTTTCAATATGCTTACAATATATTTTACGACGTTTAGCTGCCACTTGTAATACTAAATGTTTACAATTCAGCTTTACTTAATGTAAAACAACATAAACATGGTGAGAGAAGTGTTGTTTTAATAAAATGTTCTTATAAATACAAAATCTGATAACACTTGTAATGTTGATGTTTGTATTATTTCCACCTATTCAAGTGACTATAACAAGACTAATAAAACAAGTATTATTGATGAACAGTTTTCAAAGTTGGGTAGCTCCAGTATATCCACGATCCCTTTTCTGCACTTCTGCACTTTTTGCTCTTCTGTTCAAGCAATCGCAGCCTTGCCTTTCTTGGTCCTTTAGACTTTTCAGCCTGAGCTGTCCTATGCTGACCTACTAATTTCCAATCCTATGTAAATTTAAATCCTTTTCAGCTATACCTATCTTTCTAGCCAAATTCCTACATTGCATGCACTGCAGGCAGTTGGCTGTTTGCCTTCCATAATATACCCTGTGCCCCGGAAAGTACACAGTGCTTACGATGCATGATGGTAAATCCTGTTTGTTTCTCTAGAAATTCACCGTGAAATACCCAGTACTTAAAATTACGTACACTGTTCTTAAATTTACTTACAGTGTCATTATTTATTTGTTTCCTGTATAAAACTGACTTGTTACACAAAATTATCAGGTACTTGCACCTTAATCATGGGTCCTACAGTGTAATTGTTTCATTGTTTTATGGGTCTTGCAGATGACTCGATATCTAGGCCTGCATTCAGGAAAGTAAAGGGTACTTACATTGCAATTGTTTCCTTGTTTCCTGCAAAAATCTCAGTTTTGCCTGCAAATTGTAGTTAAGTACAGGCTGCACCTAATGTGTGGGTTATGTTGTAAAGTGTTAAATATACCAAGACATTCCTGAAAAAATCTGCTGCCATTTAGCTGGATGATGAAGATAAAATGGGGGTGGAGGTTTCAGCAAAACAATGATCCCAAACACACTCAGAAAAAGAAAATAAAGCTGCCAGAATAGTCTAGCCGATCACCAGAACTGAATCCATATCTAAGTCTATGGAAAGTTCATAAAGTTCATAGAAGGGGCCACAGAACCTTGAGGATTTGAAGACTGATTGTGTCTTTGACCAAAATCACACCTGAGCTATGCATGTGACTAGTTTCTCTACACAGGAGAAACTAGTCAGAAAATAGAATACCAGTGCTCTGTAGTGTAAGGGACTCCATACTGTGATATTTCCGAGCATAGACATCTACTTCTCAAACATGTGGCTGAGCAGCTGTGGGATGACAGTCTTGTCCAAAAAAAAAAATAATCTGAAAGAACCTGGGAAACAATGAAAATGGTCATTTCTGATCTTGGTATTTTTTGTGGAGTCTTTCCCACCCTTGGATTTTAGAAAATGCTGGGAGCATTTCTTTCTGTTTAGGAAATGACTAGTGCTGATTTACGTAGGCCATGTTTATCTTATAATGTGAAGCAACACACAGTGATTTGAGGTTAATGTTTGTTTTCTGTTTTTTCTGGATTGCTGTTTCCTTATGAGTATAGTTCCTTATGAGGATAGTTTCCAAGACAGTTGGCATCTCGAAGGTCAAAGAGAGTCTTGTGTTCTGTTTCCAACTGTTAACTTATAAGGATGATCTTGTATTATCCTCAGAGCTGTTTTCGCAGTACTTTCCATATAGATGCTATTTCTAAAAAAAATGACTTATGTAATGTGAAATAAACTATCGTTTGCAATTACACAATCCACATTTTGAAGAATCAACTTTAGCATTTTAGCAATACAGTATAAAACATGGGCGTATTTTCAAAGTTAAATATCAAATAGCATATTCTATGCAAATACCAGCCTTAAAAAATGCCTGTGTCTCAGAGTGTGCCTATCACAACATGGAGACTGACAATAAAAGTGACCCATAATCAGTTCAAGATTCAATCATGTTTTTCTACAGCTGTCCAAAGGGGAATCTTTAAGGGCATGTGGATCAGGATATAAACACAAAGAACTGGAGGCAGGAAAGAAATGTGCATTCAAGCATTTTAATGCTCATAATACTTGCTCATTTAAGGAGAAGTTTACCATAAGCCTGACTATATTTTAGGATTAGATTTAGTGAAGCTAACATCACTGCATTTGTCTTTTGTCTACAATTTATTGCAACATTTAAAGAAAAAATCTCAAAACATCACTGTTCATGGAAAAAAGTAGGTCACAGGTGTGGGTAATAAAACTGATTATCACTCTGTGATAGCATGTTTTTCCCCAGGCTAAGTCAACACACACTCAGGTATTTTTGAAATCAGAAAAAATAAAATCTCGTCCACACGTGCAGTTTTGAAAAAAATATCTCCGTCCACATGTAAACGCAAAAAACTGAATGGAGGGAACTGAACTGAAGGGAATGAAAATAGCCAGCAAATTGCAATATGAGTCATGAAGTAGAGATTTAGAAATGATGCATTGTATTACATTGTACAAAACCCCCGAAAAAATAGCAATGGCTACTAAATAAATAAATACAGGTTTTGCAGTCATTTGAGTAAAAAATTGTCAAGGGTAAAACAGACATGTAAAGCACACCAAAATAGGAAACATACCACTCACACTGTTAAACCCTTTTCTGTTTCTGTCAGCTATCTATTGGCAGAGAGTTTTGGCAACTGAAGTCTAAAACTATTTTTTTGTTATTCCAAAACAAACAAACAAAAATTCCTTTTAAAACTTTGGCTTCGGGTTGGTTTATAGTTGCTATACTTAGAGTTTAAATTCGCTATATACTGTTCCTAACTATTCATAAAACCAGATTCATACATGAATCTGGTTTCTCATGTCTGTCTGCATAGCTTGATGTTTGGGTTATTTCCGCTTCTCTGTTCTGTCCCTTCCACCACAGTCTTCTCGTTCTCAATTTTTGTTATAGCCAGTTTTAATACTGTTCAGACCATTTCTTGTGGAACTCTCAGTTTTACATCTCTTCTCTCGTCTCTGTCAGCCATCTGCTAAGTGTAATCATATGTAGACTCTGGAGCCTTGTCCTATTTCTTACCTTCATACACTTACACCATGCTTCTCAGTTGCTTCAGACTGTAAACAGCCAAAATATGTCTATTGCATAAACCTTTTGCAATCAATAATGTTTTTTTTACCCTCAGAGTGTTTTCCATATTGTTATTTTTTACCTAAAAAATTTGAGTAGCTAAATCTAAAATACATTAAAATGTCTTAGTAGTAGAAGTATCCTGTTTGTTAGATTGACATTATTCAGTGACATTTTACTAAATTAATTATTAAATTATTAACAGTAAAAAATAATCGGATTGTGATAATATTGACACAAAATCTGCTGTTGGTTTACTGATGAGGCAAACTGTGTCTTTGCAAAGTGTAAAAATTATGAATTATAGTAGCTAGTCTCCAAAGGTTGATTCTGTTCATCTGGACATGGGAGAAATGTTTCGTCACTTGGATGAGTGACGAAACATTTCTCCCACTGAAAACTCTACGTTCAGATGAACAGAATCAACCTTTGGAGACTTACTTACCTGGATGATTGAGAATGCATCAAGATATAGTAGCTAATTTTTTTCCATACAATAAACCGCTATTGTGAATGAAAATGCAAATGAAAAATTGATGGGAAATATAGTAACTTTCTTAGCACATTAAATGTATGCAAACTCATTACATGAATGTTTTTACACCTTAATCTGTATGTTGTAAAGTATAGCATACTATGTTTTTTGGCTCTAGTAAGCTGTAGTGTTGCTACAACAATCACAGCTGGGCACCTGCACAGTCGAATTAGCCCATTATTAGCCCATACATTTTAATAATTTTTTTAATGATCAATCAGCAGGTTAAAATCCTGCCAAAGATAGGATGAGCACAAAGTATGCTTCAGATTTCTGCAAAGCAAGCATCAAGGGAAAGGCTTCCTTTTTAGTAATGCTATTGTTCAGCTTGTGTTTGTTGACTTGGAAAAGTAGCAGATGGGATGATCTAGTGCCTGCACTAGATACGCTAGTGTCAACATTAAGTTTGAAGAGAAGGGTAAAATTGGTTGTGGCTTGAACTGCCAAATTACACAATAATGCCTAAGCAGATTCAAAGGATGCCTGCCTAGGCATCCAAACAAAATCAGAGAAGCGTTCCAGAAACAGACTAAAGACAGCGTTTTCACATGGGCAGACCAGGTGGACAAGTAGGCAAGTACATCATCCAGATGGGCTTTGCAATTATTTACTCCAGCTAACACATTATGCACGAAACTCTGGAAAGTAGCAGATACATTATATAACCCAAATGGAATAACAGTATTCTGAAGAGAAGGATCTGATGTCACAAACTCAAATATCTTCAATGCTCGTAGTGTCAGAAGGACCTGCCAATAAAGTCCCTCATGTCCAACAAGTGCAGTAGTGAAATGCACTCGCTACTAAATTTTCCACAGTCAGTTGTTGATGGTATCAATCATGGAATGGGTTTCCATGACTGAACAGCTGCATTCAAACCTAAGATCACCAAGCAAAATGCAAAGCATTGGATGCAGTGTAATAAAGCATGTCACCACTAGATTTTAGAGTAACAGAGACATGTTCAGTCTCCGTTGCTAACAGTTACACTGTTACACTGTCATCTGGTAAAACAGTGTTTTCATCTGGTAATCCGGTAAGTCTGATTTGGTGTTCGCCAGGAGAATAGTACTTGTCTGACTGCATTGCGTCAAGTGCAAAGTTTGTGCAAAGTGGAGGGGGGATTGACCCCTTAGTTCCAGTGAAAGGAACTTTTAATGCTTCAGCATACCAAGACACTTTGGATAGTGTCATGCACCCAAATTTGTGGAAACAGTTCCTATTCCAACATCATCAGAAAGTGTGTCAATGGAAGGGTGGCTGTAGAAGCCGGTAAGGAAAGGAAACAGGGAGAAAAGCCAACAACCCAAAAGAAGCTTCATAATATCCTTCAAGAATCCCGGAGAACTATTTCCAAGCACTAGTTAAAGAAGTTACTAGAAAGGAGGGTTCAGGCTGAAGAATAAAGGTGGTCACAACAAATATAGACTTTTATACATGTTGGTTTTTACCTTATATGTTGTATCTCTATGTATGTTTGCAAATGTTTCAAGAAATCATTGAACCAATTTTCCATTTTCCCATCAAACTATAAATAAATGAAGAGTGACTAAAGACGTTTGCACAATACTGTACTAATTCACATCCATGTAGTTTTTACTTCATTGTCACTTGGCTTTAGTAACTTGTTGCTGACAACTGTTTATTTGATTTTATCTACTGTTCCTTTTTATCTACTACTTTTTTCTTTCCCATTGTAACTCATGCTTTTTATTTGTTTTTGTTTTTTAATGTCTCTGTAAAGCACTTTGAATTAGATTTTTTTTAGATTAGATTCAACTTTATTGTCATTACACAAGTACAAGTACAGGGCAACCAAATGCAGTTTAGGTCTAACCAGAAGTGCAATAAGCAGCAAGTGCAGGATAAAGGTAAAAATAAGTTATGGGTATATACAGGGTGGTATGTGCAGGAGGAGACTGAAAAAATATTTACAGATGGATGTACAGTAGTATGTATATAATATACAGTTTGTATTGACTATGATTATTAAACTATGATTATTGAATCACCTTGCTGTTGAATTGTGCTATATAAATAAACTTGCCTTGCCTTGCCTAGTGAAATGTTAGCTACCAAGAACATTGTCTTGTCTAAACAGGGGCTTTTTATCTGCAGTTCAAAGTCTGTAAAAAGTGCAGCAGAACAAAGTAAGGTCTGGGCTTGTGTAGGGGAGAGGAGAGAGATTAGATGTGTCTGGGGAGTAAAAATGTCTGCTCAGTTTAAAAGTACATAAAACAATGACTAATCTGTTAGTGAAACTACACATGTGGTGTGCTAGATTTCTGATCAAGAACTTTTTGTTTGAGTATCTACCCTCTATCACTTCTTTCTGCTTATGCTCTGTTTTTTCCCCCCAACTCTTATTCCCCCTTATCACAATGCAATGGTAATAAAGGGCAGATATTATGGTACATGTATCAGAGGTCCCTTTTCTTTTGTAATTTCAGTAATGCTTTCATAGCAGCAGCAATGTACATGCTCTTTATTGAACCATGAAACACTGGACAGTGATAGCAGGGGGTAGGTGTAGCCAGATAGGAATAATCTTGAGATATTGTAAAGGCAGTGTAAGGGTTATATGGGGCATATGTTTTGACTGACACTAAAGTTAGACTGACACTCTTTCAGCTGTCATCAGAAATGATGAAACTTTCCTCAGGCTTATCCAGACAGTTACTGCTTTTTGAATTCTCATTGATCTTTTTTACCCTGATGTTGGCTATATTGAGCCACAAGTGCCCATGAGAGGTTAAAGTGCATTTTTATCAGTTAATTGTAGCAAACTTGATGAGTAAGCTTTATCTATGAACTGCAAAAGACACAGTTCCACATCTGCTAATTAGTAACAGACGAAGTTAGAAATTTGCTCATAAAAATTGTAGGACAAACTTCTTGGATGGCCAGTGTCAAACAGTAGGCCATAATAATCATCAGATAATTTCTTTAGAAATGCTCCAAAAGGCACAGACAGCCCAAACATAGTCAAGTAGTCAAGCTGAGTGACTTAACCCTCTGGGGTCCAGGGTATAATTTGTCGTTTTTGACTACTTTTAAATTGACCTCTATATTTCACCTTTAAAAGCTGTTTGTCTTGCCTTGTTTGGTATGATTTTTTTCAACACAACCTCAAATATCTGAAAATGGAGTTATTTCTTCATTTTGATACACTGTATTAGCACAATTGATCTAAATTCAGACAAAAAAATGTAAAATCAGAGTAGAAAAAAGTTATATTTTTTACTGTAAAAACCACAAAAATGTTTAACGAATCATTTTCATAACTTAAAATGCAAATAAAAATTGTACATTTCTAAAAATCATGCACAAGTTTTGCAAACAACAAAGGTATATGGTACTATTTCCCTAAAAATGCAGCCAAGGCCTCAGGCGTTTTTATAAATAACCATTTAAAACTATTTA
>VUQR01000725.1:14601-29221 GCA_015108515.1 Hemichromis elongatus
ACCACAAAAATGTTTAACGAATCATTTTCATAACTTAAAATGCAAATAGAAAAATCATGCACAAGTTTTGCAAACAACAAAGGTATATGGTACTATTTCCCTAAAAATGCAGCCAAGGCCTCAGGCGTTTTTATAAATAACCATTTAAAACTATTTACAGAACAGGTCGCTGCGTCTTGTTAAAGTGGTCATGTGATTTTGACACGCAGGTGCGTCCCACGACCCCAGAGGGTTAAATTAGTGGAGTTAAAGCCTCGCTATCAGCTTCCCGCTGCAACTTACTTTAGGCCTGGATCCACATATTTAAAAAAAAAAAAACACAGAGACAATATTCAAACCACTTTACTGAAGTACTGTATTGCACAGTATCACTTACTGCAGCAGGTGAATTAGGCTATTTGCTACATACCATCTGTATCACAACACAAACTTGGTCTCAAACATGCCAAGTGTGAATTAAACTGTACCAGTTATTGACAGTACTGCTGTTGTGATTTGGTGCTATATAAATAAAATTGAATTGAATTGAATTGAATCGAACTGTATTGGGCAGCATGGTGGCAAGGTGGTTAGCACTGCTGCCGCATAGCAAGAAGGTCCTGAGTTCAATTCCACCATCAAGCCGGGGTCTTTCTGTGTGGAGTTTGCATGTTCTCCTCGTGTTTGCATGGGCTCTCTCTGGGTACTCTGGCTTCCTCCCACCATCCAAAGACATGCACTTTGTGGGGATAGGTTAATTGAAAAATCTAAATTGCAATATGAGTGTGAATGACTGTCTGTCCCTGTGTGTTAGCCCTGCAACAGACAGGTGACATGTCCAGGGTGTATCCTGCTCCAGTACCCCCTGCGACCGTGAAAAGGATAAGTGGAAGTGAATGGATGGATGGATGAATTAATTAAGTGAATTGAGAATTGTTTCAGGTGATTACCTTATGAAGCCGGTTAACAAATTGCCAATAATGTCATTGAGCCAAAAACTTGCTGCTTTGAGAAAAATAGTGAAGCTGAAGTTATTATCAGTAATAGGAAGTTAGGGTTAAACCTGTCTAAGGAGCTGTAAGGAAAAGGCGTCTGGACTTCTTTAGGTTGCTTGAAGACGTTTCACCTCTCATCCTAGAAGCTTCTTCAGTTCTAGGGTCAAATGGTGGAGAGTCCCATATTTAAGCCTTGTGGGAGTGTCCCTTGTAGAGGGACAATGGGCCCCCTACTGATCCTCTACCTAATCACACGAGGTGCTGTCCACTGGAATTCACATGATAGGGTGAGGCCAGGTTTCACAATGAGTTCACCTGAAACCATGGCTGATTGAGACCCACACCTGTTTTCACACCTAGACTACGATGACCTGGATGACTGAGAACCTTCACAGACATAGGGTTAAACCTGTTTCATACTTTCAATTGCTTTAGATTCTCCATATCTTTTCTAATATAGATCTTATCTAATAATAATAAGCATTTTAATAATCTCAATTCAGCCTTTGTGTGTCTTTGTGTAATTTCTGCAAATGTGCAATAAAATAAAAAGCTGCTAAAAAAAGCTCTGAATAATCTTATTAATCATATGCACACCTCTCAGGATGATTTCTCATTTTGTTTGTTTGTTTGTTTTGTTGTATTTTATTATGTCAGCTTGGTTTTAATGGATTTGTATGCTGAAGAAAAATCATATTGTTTGACTTTAAAAAAAAAGTTATGATACAAACCTAAAAACCAGAGAATTTGTTTGCTGTGTTCCCATTGGGCCTATTATGCTGAAATGTGCAAAGGTGTGCATCAATAAGATCTTCATGCATGGTGAGCATAATGATGCTCTTTACATAACAATCTGTCACACAGACCATTGATCCTACTTGATTTATCGGGTCTCTGATGGAATTACTGACAGCATGAAAAAACAAATGTCTTTGTGCTATGGATACTTTCTGTTACAGTAATAGAACACAAATGGTAAATAATAATACCGGGTAAGAACCTGCCATTCATCTGTCGTGTCATCCTGTAACAATGTCACAAAGTAATGCACTGATTAGTACCAATCCTTAGTCTCTTTGTGGCAGTTTATTACCTCGAGGGTCATTAATGAATTTATATTAACAACATAGTATCATGCAGTTTTCATTCAAAACAGCATATGGTTAGCGTAGGTTAGTGTGTTCATGGACAATAGTCATGATGCAGTAGTCGTTGGGTGTGGTGGGGTTTAGGGGGGTCCAGTGTTTGCTTCATCACTGCTTTGGCAGCCAATCTTCCCGCACCAGCCAAGAGCTGTGTTTTATTATGAATGAGTGGTGGGGTGTCTTTGTGCATAGCTCTTTTAATTGACACAGGAGCAAGGATCTTTGATGTATGAGACGTGGTGGTGGAGAGACGGAATCCTCATTACTGCTCTCTTTTAAACTCTGCCATCCTCTCCTTGCACCCCTTGCTTGGAGCAATGCAGACTGCATGGAGAGCTCATCAGGCATGTGTGGGGAACAGCAGAGACAGAGTGTGGGAAGAGAGGAGGGCTGAGGACGACACCAAATGAAATGCCTTTTCACTTTCCCAAAGTGGGGAAAACCCACACCCTGAATCCTGTAGTACCTGCATAAACCCAATGTTCTAATGAAGGAACTTCTAAAACTAAACTACAGGAGTAACAACAGGGCATACAAAAATTTTACTGTGTGGCATGGCACAAACACGACACATAGGAAAATTCATGTTACATTATTTTTTTTACAGGACTCTGCAGTGTTGTAAAAACAGAGTATGCCCTGCCACTACCTGATCCATACTGGAAAACCTACTACACATGTGCCATAAGCACTTCCGCTTAAAGCATTGTACAATAGTTACACCTCAGAGTATTTGTTGTTAACAATAATATGTATGTCTTAAAATGTTTGCAACAATAAAACATTTCTGTATAATGTAAACATTAAATTGTTTTTAACCTTTCGTTTAATGACAGTTTACTCCCCATTGTACGAGGATGACACCACTTGCTGACTGAGCGCATGAGCGCTATAGTAAGCTGAACTTGCATCATTACAAATCGTGTTCGTGTATGCGCGTTAAATTTGATTTAGTGATAGTCAAGTGTTTGTGCTTGTCTGTGTGGAGAGGATTGATTGGAATGTGATGATGATGTCCGCTATCACTATCAATTTTCAGTAAACGCTTAATCTGGCTGATGAATCTTCACTTGACATACTACTAAGTCTGTATTATTAAGTCTGTAATTAGGCACCATTCTTCTTATTTTACAGCGCTGTTATTCAATCGGGGGAAGCTCTCCATTGAGGAGAAAAGCATCAATTTGTTTGTATAGGGAGGTATCCACTGTTTAAATGTCCCGGGCAGTCGAAAAGGAGGCAGAGCTATCAAGATATGCAATGCGCTAACTGGGCGCTAGCCGTGTCATCCAAATATATTAAATGTTGTAATGTTGGCAAAGAGAGGAAGTGACGTAAGAGTCGTGCATGCATGGTACGGATCGGATTTCTGGTACGGATCGAGCGACATGCCCCATGATTCAAGAGCTTACAGAGCCAGCTTTAGCAGTAGTAACGAAGTAATTTCTCTATGATTTTATGACCCAATTACATAATTTTAGGGGAATTTTGGCCCACTCTTCTTCAAAATGGTGCTTCACTGAGCATTTGATTATACATAGTTCTATCTGGAGTTGACGGTTGCGCCGGTGTGTCCAAATCACATGACTATTTAAAAATGACGTAGCAGCATGATGCAGCCTGATTCTCCACCTTGTGTTGAAATTGTCAGTTTCAAACTACATACTAGTTTTCAAATTGTAAGAGTAAAACCAGAGTTATGATAAATAATTTGCACAATGATTTTTTCTTGAACATTGTCATCTTGTTTAGCATATGGCAACATGTGACCTTTGGTTAGTTAGGAAAAGGGGAATGAGAATGAAACGGGAGCAAGTGAGAGAGCAATATTGAGAGTTGTGAAATGTGAGACATTTAGTGTGTTTGGAGTGTGTAATTAGTGTATAGTGTTGTGTTTGTTTCTGTAAAGAGTTTTAAATAGTTGTACAAAAAACACCTGAGGCTGAATTCTTATATAAATAGTTGTATGTAACTTTGTTTTCAAAATTTGTGCATATGTTTTTCAAAAATTAACATTTCAAATTTTGAAAATGATTCTTTAAACATATTGGTTGGTTTTCAGAGTAAAATAAGCATAACTTTTTCCTACTTTTATGTTTGTTGTGTGATTTTAGGTTAATTGAATTAACAAAGTATCTAAATGAAAAAAAAAACCAAACAAACTGTAGATTTTCAACTGTCAGGTAGACAACCTCACACTCGATTCTATAATCCTTTTCATACAGAGAGGCTCATGGTGGATGACTTAAATGTGTCCAGGTCCTGTGGCTGCAAAACAGACCCAAATCACATCTCATTCACCAACGTGCTTGCCAGTTGCTATGAGATGTTGTGTGTTTGGTTTTAACCTAATATGGCACTCTGCATTATTGTCAAACATGTCCACTGTGGTCTTGTCTTATCAACACCATACTTGATCAGTCTTTTTCTAATTGTGCTCTCATGAACTTCAAATATTTAACATACTAACAGAAACCTGTAGAGTTTGAGTTGTTGCCACATTAGCCAATGGCTAAAATGTCTACTTTAATAAAGGTGATCACACTTGCTGATGATTTGATTATCAAACCCTGGCTGCTGTTTTACACTCCTAACATCTCTTGGAGCAATTAAGGTGTGCTTAGTTTTTCACACACTGGTTCTGCACATTGTGTTTTCGTCTGCTAAATAAATAATGACACAGTTCACCCAAGATTGTATTTATCTCATTTTACGACCTGGAAAGTATCACATTACTTTTTAGGATGCCCTGAAAAACAAAACCTTCACCTTGACTGTAACACTCTTTCAGAGTATGCTGTTATTACAGTAACAGGTCAGTCACTGAGTATTATTCATGTTTATTAAAAAAAAAATGAATAAAATGTGTAAAGTGAAATCATAAAAGTGTCCCAACTTAGATAAGCGGATGAAAATGAATGAATGGATGGGTTTAGGAATTATAGGTTTTTTAAACATTTTTATACATATACATTTTTTTCAGAGGCTCAAAATGATTGAATAAACAAACATGATTTGAAATTTCATTTTAAAAATTTAAATAGTTTTTAATAATTGGATAAAAATCCAAATGCAGTGAATGACTACATGAAGTCTTGAATTCGTGGACATTACTAAATGCTGCATTTCGTTCCCTTCATTTCCTGCTATCAAACCTGTATTTCACCTTCATTTGCTGTTTGTTTGTGGGTCTCTCTGCTTTCAGTTTTATATATTTAATAACAGAAAAGCATGCTGTACTCGGCTGAATGATGAATGACGTTGCCATTGAAGAGTATCCTGTTCTTTTGCTTTAGGAATTTCTTGGATTGTTTTTGCAGCATGTTTTTAGTCATTGTATTTGCGGTATGAAGCATGGCCCAATCATTTTTGCAACATTTGGCTGAACCAGAGGAGAGAGAGTATAGCCCTGTAACTTCACAATTCATCCTGCTGCTTCCATTAGCGGTCACATCCTCAGTAAACACTAGCAGCTTAGTTCTCTTGCCAATTAAAAATGCCTATGCCACCATGTTTGACGAATAATGTGGCGCTTTGGATCATCACCTGTTTCTCTTCTTGTACATAATTTGATCACCATCTTTCTATCATTCTGGTACAAGTCCATCTTGGTCTTCCTGTTTTTAAGTCTAACCAGGGGTTTGCAAACCCTCTGTTTTTACATTCAGGAAGGTATCTCTTGATTGCAGACTGTGTAAATGAACACTTGCTTTCTCAAGAGCATTCTTGCTTTACCTTTTGACCACACTGGGAATGATTTGCAGTGATGTAGTGACCAGATACGATGGATAGTGATAGTGAATGACATTTGGCAGCTACAGGTGACACAGATTGGTGATAAACCTTTCTCTACTTCCTGGCAAACAGCTTAAGCAATTACCAATGACAGCACAGAATACCACTGATTGAGATATTACTTGGTAGTAAATACACTTTTGCCAAGGGTCAACTAGGCAACCAGGGCCCGCCCAGAACGTCGACAAACAGCCAGCTTTCAGTTTCAAACTAATGCACATCAAGTAAATCACTTCCAGTTGTTAATGCTGCATAACTTGTAGGGTTTTTTTTTAACCATGTAAATAAAGCTATCATCATACACATTTTTAGTGTTACTGGCATTTATTCTTTTAAAAAATGCATCAGTTTCTTGAGTTGGCCAATCCAAATGTTTTCTCTTTCATGTGTTTTATTATTTTTTTTCAAATCTAATGATGGCCCCTCTCACTTGCACAGGCATCTCTTTTGAATTCATATTTAAAATTAAAGTGAAATAAAAATGCAATAATCTGAATCAACTCACACTCTGAACGGGCCTTCACCAGCCATGAAACTGCTTATTAGTCAATGGTCTAATCATTTTTGAGCACTCGAAAATAGCTGGAAAATATTAAATCTGTAATTCCTGCATGCATTGTCCAGCATTTATGTTTTCATGATGGTCTAACCATATTTGATGATTCTGTTTACTCGCCTGTGCTGTGAAAGTATAAGTGCTGCTAACTGAGACTCTATAAAGTTTGGTAATCACTGCCTTCCCTTGTTAGGCTGTCCAACAGTGTGGGACAACCTTCAGTGCTGGTATCATGCTGAGGTGGGACAAGTGGTCAATATGTCATGCGCCTCTGGCATCTGGCAGCTGTTGCCTAATACCCAAGGTAAGTCCCTTTAACCACAAATTAAATGATTAGTTTTCGTATTTTAATTAGTTAATTTCAATAAACGCTACTGTACCAACTTTGGATGTTTGTGCAGTTATCTTGACTTGAGAATTTTTTTGTGGTTCACATTTGTACTTTATAGTTTTGCATGCAGCAGAACTACTCACATGAGCGTTGGTTGAGGCAGGGCAACAAAGTGATTAATAATACAGCCAAGAGCCATGGCCATCTTGTTATCCTCCTGCTTCTGCCTGCACTGTGTTTTCTTCCTTGATGTTGTGTGTGTGTGTGTGTGTGTGTTTGAGAGAGAAAGAGAGCTCAAAAAAAGAATGACTTTCTTCTTCTTTTTAGATACTACTAAAAGGATGATTTGAATCTAAAACCATAATGTTGCATTTGTCCATCTTTCAGTTCAGAGCTCAGCAAGTGACTGTGGTATTTTTAGAGATCTCTGAGGACCGATGTTATGTTTTCAATGAGTGGTTTACAAAAACTACATTTTTCTAGACTGCAGACTGTAGAGAGTAATGCTGTCCCGACTGTTTACATGACCCTCACCTTTTCCAGAACCCTGACTCATCCAGCTGGCTGGTTTAAAGAAAACCTAATAGACTCTCTCCAGTCTCTCATAACAACAAACCACTGACAGATAGATACAGACACAACTGAGAATTTAAAAACATGCATTTCTGGATATCTAAAAGATAAACAATGACAAAGGAAATATCAGTATTTACAAATGAGATCTAAAAATAAGCCACTGAAACAAAATGTAATGTCTTAATGTCTTTACTAAATGTCTTTTACAACCCTGGCCTTGGGGTCAGACCTAGGCTTAACCACTCCCAAGAAAACTTCAGCAACACACACTCAAAGCTACTAGTAAACAGCTGGCTCTTTGCTGGGTGCAGAGGAGAAAAGGGGATGGGTGAGGTGAGCTGGAGGTTAAGAGGCCATCCAATAATCCCTGGAACTTCTCGAGTCTCCACCTGTCTCAACAGCTACCGCACACCCTCACACACACCTAGGGTGGTAAGAGGGGAAATGCCCACACACTCTTATGGCAGGAACCATGGATACAAACATGGGACATGATAATGGATCATAACAATATCTAAACTTGCAGTTTACTTGGACAACAGTGCACATTAGATAAGCAACTTATCTAATCCTCTCCTGGAAGGTTCTCTGCATTATTGTAAAATTGGTACAGAAGTGCAACCGGAGGAGGTCTTACAAGCAAGATCAACCAAATTTCAGTTACATTTTTGTTATTTTACCTGTTTTGTCTTGTTTTTAGCAGAATAATCTACTGTGGAGCCAGTTCCCAGTTTGGATTCAGGGGAAAGACACTTGTAGGATTAGGCTTAAAATTTGGTGACCCTGAACCCCTGACCTAAACAACTAGGGATTTCCAATGATGTACTAAGTGTGTCTTCTTCCCTCTCTGTGTTTATATACTTGGAATTTAATCATCATTAATCATTCTCTGGCTCTCTCCAGTGTGTGTTGTCTCACTCCCCTCAACCTCCAAGTGGTCACGGCAGATCCCCCCCTCCCTGAGCCTGGCTCTGCTGGAGGCAAGTCCTTGCTCACGCAGGGTCTTCTGATTGTTGAGGCTTTTTTTCTGTTGTTGGGTCTTTACCTACAATATAAAGAAACTTTAGTCAACTGTTGTTTGGAACTTTATAAATAAAATTAGATTAAATGCTGTATTGAAGCTATGAGATTTTAGAAATGCTGGAAAAAAATTCCTCATCCATGTTCGATAAAAAATATCAATACTATAAAAGCTAATTGTTGTGGCTTCACTAAAGGTAATAAAGGATATGAACTGATCAAATAGCTTAAAGATCATTGGCTGACTGAGTTCCTGACCTTTTGTTGTGTCGCTAAATTGTTGCTAAACAGAATAAGTAGTTGTAGCAGAGAACGTGCACAGTAAGTAAGAAGCTGTGTGTAGAAATGATGCACTTGACTAATTTCCAGTGTTGAATAAACACTGCTTAAATATAAAAAAAAGGGAAAGAAACATTTGCAGAGGAGCTTGTGAGTGAAAGTTAAGCGCATACTCTACGTGGAGGGATCAGATGGCGGAGGTAGCTGTTGATGACCTCATAACTCAGTGTTAGTGGGTTCTCGGACCCCACTGGATTTCCTCCTCCACAGACAGAACCGATAAGTCCATTTTTATAACTGTGCAGGTGATCTAGGCTTTTCAGTGGGAGAATATAATGAATTGGAAAATCAAAGAGTTCACTGTCAGAGCCTTCCTTCAGGAATGAGTTGGCGCTGCTTGATAGGAACAGCATTGTGAGCTCTAATGCCCTCCCTGGAGCCTTGGCCTTCAACCTCCATTCTCATCCTGCCATTTGCTGCGGCTGCATGCCTGCAGGCTCTACATGCCACTTTATACTGAGGCTAATACAGCTGGATAACGCTAAATCCACCCACGACTCAAACCCACACTCTCCTCGCTTGTGTTTAAGTATCGGACAGGCATTTTCAAATAGTGAAACTGATTTTTTTTAAGTGTAAACTTTGTATCCTCCTCTCACAAACACAAACTTGCACCATATACCTGGTGATCGTGTGCACATCATTTATTTGATAAGGATCACTGTGACTGAGCTCTATTTTACCTCCAGGCAATGGTGGGAGAACATTGCTCTGAATTCAGCTAATTCAAAATCCAGTATTTACAGCCTTCACCTGCTGTAAATGCTATTTCTATTGTTACTTACAGTTAACTAATAAAAACATGTTTCTAATCTCATGTTTTTGTTGTTACTTTGGATTCACATGTAGTAATGTTCACCTTAACTCAATGTTAAAATTAGCTAGTGTATTAGTGTATGAAGCGTCAAGACTAATATTATTCGTGTTATTGACTGACTGGATAGAGTAGAATTTATACCTCCAAATTATAATTTGGATTTATGCAGGATTTTGACTTGCCTGGCTCAGCAAGTGACAGTTTAAAGAAATCAACTGAAATGTTGCTCACTATGCAGACTTATGGAGCAGTCTGAGGGCAAAGTGCTCTATTAGAGTGATATGGTACATTATAGTCTTGAAGATAATATGTGGCCTGATTATTTACTTTGTATGTGGGTATTTTACATTTGCTTCTTTCTAGTCCCTGTCAGTAGTTTTGTTGCAGCGTTTTGGATCAACAAGGCTTTTCAGGGAGTTACACAGGTACAACTATACATGTGACAAATAAAGAATCTTGAATCTTGAATCTTATTACGTCTGGGTTGTCCTAAAAACTCCCTGAAAAGCCTTGTTGATCCAAAATGCTGCAACAAAACTACTAAATAAATTCTAATTCTAAACTACTAATAAATGCATGAACTAGTGTTTCAGTATCACTTTGAGACAGGATGTTTCTAAATGTACAGATATTTATCATATTTAAGATTGACACATTAATTATAGGCAGGAATTCTTTTAGCAGTCTTGTAGGAATTTGTCTGAAAGACACATCGATGGTTTTGAAGCAGTAATTACTGAAGTTAACTGAGAAAGATCAATAGGAGAGAAACAGTCTAAATAAAATTAATAGTTTTAAATGTAACTGTATGTAATGATACGTAAGATGGTTATGAATAGTTGTTTTTTTTTCTCTAAGGGCAAAAATTTTATTTGTGAAGAATTTCATTAAGTCATTAGTAGTTGAGGTTAAAGAAATGCTTGGCTCAACAGAGTTTTAACTTCGTGTCAGACCATAAATCAAATTTAATGTCTGTATAGTTAATGTTTCTTTTTACATGCACTTTTTAGACCCTTTTTTTAATCCATGGACAGTCTCAGTATATCTCTGTTTTTACTATAATGCTTTATTGCCAATTTATATCACACAATAATAATAATTCTAATGAATTTGTCATATAAATAAATGACAAAAAACAGAAATACCTTACTTGATCCACAGCATCCCAAAAGACTGACGTTGTTACAAAAAAGGCTGATGATGCTCTAAAATGACTGCAAGCATAAATAGGCAGTTTCTCACATGGATCAGCATATGACAAAGCATGTTATGCATGAATCCTGGATAGCTGACTTTGGTTGTTGGTAGAGAAACATTGATCAATTGGACAGTTCCTGGAATGGCATGATTTTTAACTGATTTGCTATGACAAGTGACCAGGAAATTAGTCTCAAATTCATTTATATAAGCAACTTGATGTTTACATCTAGAAATATAACTGCACATTGCTGTGATACTGACCAGACTGTTTGTGGCACGGTGTTCTGCTGGGTAGAATTATATTGTGTAAACTGCTGAATCAATAACAGCTCGGTAAATGGCAGCACAGAGGTGCAATGGTTAACACTGTCACCTCACAGCAAAAAGATCCTGAGTTTGAATCTTCTGACTAATTGGGTAGGTGCTTTCTTTACTATCTGAGTTTGTAATTTTGCTTTAGCTGTGAAACACACACCTTGTGTATCACCCAGTGACAGCTGGGAAATTTCATTAACAGAAATTGTATTGAAATTTTACATTTCTGTTAATGAAAAGCCAAATGCTGTCAGTTACAGATTTTTAAAGAAAATATGAAGTGGTACATCTGACTGAAATGGAAAATAGCAAATCTTGAATTTTAATTTTTATCAGAAGCAGTAGTTATGTTCTGTATCTGTAGTAATGGTATCAGCATTTACAAGTGGTTGTCACGTGGCTGCTTCATAGGAGGTGTATTTTCACATGATTAACAGGAAGATGGAGTGACCCATTGAGTCTTAAGAGCTGTGGTGCTGTATCTCGTCTGATAAACTCTCAGAATATTTGTGCTCATGTGCATTCATGTGTTTATAGAGAGGTGCTGGTGTATAAGAGTGATGGATGAATGTTTTCTTATTGTGGATCTGTGTCCCAGTTTTTAAAATGCACGTGCCGATACAGACAGCAAAGAATATAACCAGCCCGTTTATCCCCCCCACCCCACTAAACTCAATGCGCACAAGATTAGAGGTTAATAAAATAAAAAAAAGTAACTTGGCTCTGGACTATGGAGGACCAGAAGAGCTATGAGGTTCAAAATAAAGAATTTTTATTTATTATTTTTTATTATTTTATTGCACAATTTTTTATTTTCTATAATAAATTGTGCAATAAAATATGCATTAAAGTGAAAGTATTTTCGAATGTAATTAATTCATGCTCTTAACAAATAGAGCTTGAAGCAGCTCAAACTTTAAGAAGCCACTGAGACCTGTTACATTTATTTACAATGTTAACGCAAAGGTTGCAACCCATAGCCTTTAAACTCGTGATTAAAATGCTGTCTATAAATACATCAGTCCAGCTGTTACAACATAGCTTTCTGATACTTAAAAGTTCAAAGAACTGAAAAAGGGTAATTACAATGGTACCTGTCACTTCTGCCATTCCCTATATTACTGCCCTCTGCCAAGATAAAGAGCAGAGATGACACTATTGATTTAAGTTAATTTATTGTAACTACACAAGACCGCATGTTCATTGTCAAATCAACATAGATGATCATCACGGACCATGTTCACCTCATCACAGCCTCTAAAACAATATGTTGAATGTTAGCATTCCATGTCCAGTATATACGAATGAGCAGCATTTAACCATTTATTGCACCTACAGTACATATAACTTGTCAAGTGTGTGGTAAAGAGAGATAGTTAGGTTATTAAATTGCTGCTGATGTTTTCTAAGTGATTTTTGTGTGTGTAGGTTTGTTTGGTGACAACTTGGACAATAGAAAACCTGGACTGAGACTGCCTCAGTAATGTTTGATTCTGCATCCTCAACCTAATCTCCTTCTCCTTTTACCTACAACAAATCATTTCAAAAGAGTTGTGTACAGTTATTAAGGAGAAATTTTATAACCATCTCACATTTGTTAATTTATTTGTTTCATGAATTATATTTAAGAAGAATAAAGTTATTCACATAAATGATTTGTTTTTCTATTATGCATTGTGTTGTACGTGTACAGATCAAAAGTCATACTGAATTTTAACCTACAGAATACAAAACTTGTTTAATTACATTTTCAGAGAAGATCAAAGAACACCCTCATACAGCTATATTGGTATCGTTTATCAATTCTAAGCTAAAGTGAATTCACTGTTTGAGCTCAGTTTTGCTCTTAAACTTCCAACAATAACACCTGATACATGTTGGCCTTGGCAGAAACCGCTGAGTTTAATGTATTTTTTGTTTGTTTGTTTTAGGTTACATCTATAGGTACTGCACCGAGAAAGGATGGTCTGACTTCTACCCATCCTATGATGAGGCCTGTAAGATTCCAAATGATGACGAAACCGAACCAGGGGTAGATATTTCTCATTCTGACTTCCACGTTTTTCTACTGATATTAGGAGAATTAATTGTGATTAAAGATGTTAAAGGTTTCTTAATGATCTTAGCATCCTTCTTAGCATCCTTTCAGCTACAGCTTTGCAGAACCATTTGGGTTTGTACATATTGTGATTTATTTACTTTTGTTTGTTTTCATTTTATTTTATCGCTCTGTTGATTCCAGAGGTGGCAAAAGTACAGACATTATTTACTTGCGTACTTGTGCTAAAGATACTCTGGTAAAAGTTGAAGTACTGAATCAACCTTTTTACCCAAATAAAACTGAAGTGGTGCAAGCTCTGAAATGTACTCAAAGAATTAACGCTAAAAGTAACTATTTTGTACAAAGGTTACTGAACCTCGTGCCTCATTAATATAATAATAAAATAAAAGTAGTGCTCTAAATGCTAATTCTAATGAATGTGGTCAAATTGAATCTGTAATATAGGACACAAGAAGTAAAAGAGAATAAAAAATAACTATTTTATGTTTGACTTAACATATAAACAGAAAAATAGAGTCATGGCTTCAAGTGGGATTCAGCAGGTGGATGAACCCAAAGACCACTCCAAGTGGCTCAGTGTGGGGAAAAGAATCACAACTCACAATACTTTCTAATGTGGGCTTCAGTAAAGTGTCTTTGTGTTCAGGTTGTGATCAGCTGACCTCTCTGTGGATTTACAAAGCTTAATTTAACAAGATATCAGCAGATGTTTCAAAAGCTTTCTTCGCTGATTTCCATTTGCTACACTAACAGTGTACTGTATACTCTATTTATGCTGTATTTAGTTGTTATAAATGTGGAATTCAGTGAATTAATCTAAGAAACATCAGCTTAAATGCTAATTAATCTACTATACTTGCTGTAACCAGTGCTTTACTGTGAACTCATCACAGTACCTCAGGCTAACCTTTTTATCCGCCACAAAACTACTGATAATTTTCCTTTAGCATTTGAGCAACACAAATTGAATATACTTAGTTTGTTTTTCAGGATATTTCACAATATGAAAACTTAAGAAAAAATCAAAACACACCAGATGTATATCTAATATGTAATTAAAAATGATGGCATTATATGTAAACTTTAAATCTGCAGTTTATCACGTCTCATTGAGTGGTCCTTACCTATAAACAAGGGCGTCTCCAGAATTTTTTCATAGGGGTGGCCGTATGGGGGCCACTAAAAGTATTGAGATGGCCCACTAAAAACAGAATTTCCAGTTTTATTACGCTGTTATCAAATATAGTTTACTTGAAAAATTTGGCAGAGCTAAGCAGAAGCAGCTTAAGTTTCACTCTCCCAGAATGGAGTTAACCTTATGAGCAAAGTTGTTCAGGAAAGACAAATCATTATTAGAGCATGTAACTGTTGCCTGTCTCTGTTTTGGCTCTGACATAAACCAGTGATCTGTCCAGGGATTGGCGCCAGATTTTCTGCAACCTTTATTACATTATTACCAACATAGGACAGTCTTTCTAACAGGAGGTGTG
>VUQR01000726.1:0-16462 GCA_015108515.1 Hemichromis elongatus
GAATGTTTACGGGTGGAAATATGTCGTCGGGTCTGCCGTGCATGTTTACAAGCATATATTAGCACAGATATCAATAAAGGACTACCGTATTAAACACTTTAACTAACCGCAGACAGATGGACAGGCGCTCTGCAGGTTGGATTGAGCGCCTGTAGTTGGTGTCTAGGCGGGTGATGCTTGGACCTACGCGGGACAGCAGCTCCTCAAACTGGGCGAGGGACAGACGGTGGTACCGCTGAAAGCGGCCGTCATCCAGACGCAGCTCCTGGAGCAAGTGGTGAAACTCACCAAACTGCTCACGCTTCTGGATGACCTGATGGACCCAGATACGGCGAGGACGTCGTTTACGCCGCTGCTCTGCTCTCCACAGTAAATACAGAAGGGAGACTCTCTCTTGAAACGCTAGCTCGACAGCTGCCATCCTGCTACGTACCGTCTGGTACTACTTCCTCCCACATTCAGCTAGGGGCGATTTTGCGTTTTTTGCCGCTTCTACCGCGTTCGTGTGAACGCACCGTTAGACTTTTTGTTTTTGCTTTGAAATCTGCATTGCTTCAAACTTCTACATTTCTTTGTAATTCCTCACATTCGCCGTAAGACTGAGAATAGATATTCTTAAAGTACAACCCTGTCTCTGTATTTGATGGTTTGTAAATTAGTTGCCCTATTTTTAGCAGATTATATGCACAGAGATTGGGGCAGGGGGGACTTGTAGACGTTACAGCAGGAGTATTTGCTGAGCCGTCACTAATCTGCCAGATTATGCTGCTGTCGCTTGTTGCATGAACCATTTTTTTGGTGGCAGGGTGGTTTCTGCATGTGACACAACAGGTGCATTATCTCTTTAATTTAAAGTGAAGCAATGGAAATATGCAAATCCATAATTTATGAAAAGACCTTTTATTTACTCTGCTTTCAACATGGCTTGCTCTTTGGGTGACCTCCGTACACACCAGATTTGTTAAATAAATTATTAGTTTATGTGCATTCTATAGCAGATTAATTTAAATTTTACCAAAATATTAGTTTAGTTTTGTGTTTATGATTGTGTAGTTATTAAAATAGTGTGTATTAACTTTCAGGTAACACTTGTGTGTGTGTTTCTGTGCTGCTGCTGAATGCTTTTAACGCTCCTAACCGTCCTTTGGAAGTCTCTGTGCTCCCTCCTTTTTCTGTCATTTTGGCTGTTGCCGGTTGCCGCCGCTGCATGTCACTACTATCAGTGTAACTTTGGTACATCTCTTGCTGGTTGGCTTAGGCAGTCCCCTCCTCCACAGGCACAGGAGAGCGCAGAAGAGACGGCGCCCAGAGAAACTTTCCCTGAGCCCAGACCACCCTGGACCCCAATGCCGAAGCGGCAGCTACAAATACACTTATTTCGTCTGCCTGACTTTGTACTGCAGTGTCCTGCTGTGTATTTGCCACGGCAGTCGCCCCGACATGATGATGTGGATCAGTGTATTGCACAGTCGCATCCACAGTTGTCTCATCTTGTAACACAGCCTGCTTTTTCCCATTCATCATGTCCCATTACAAACTGTCCTCCAGAAATGTCCCATCCAGAAACACAGCCTGCTTCTCCACTTTCACCTCATCCCGTTAGAGACTCGCCACCGAAAACTTTGCTGTTACGTGTGCACCGCTTGCCCCAGTCCATAGTGCAGACAGCCAAATATGTGTCATCACCACCTCAGCAGCATCCACAGTCCACGCTGCGCTCAGCTCTGATACAGGTTTCGTCACAGCTGTGCTCTCATGGGCATCCAGGGTCTGAGGTGCAGCACACAGAGACAGATAAAACTCTGAGCAGAGTTCTGCCTGGCCCCCCTCAGACTGTCAGTGCAGGCGCAAAGTTACAGGAGGATGCACAGGAGAAGCAGGGGGAGCGACAACTGGAGCGGGCTGAAGAGGACAAGCTGGATTCTTCTGTAAAAGAGACAGTGCTGCAAAACTGTCCAACCACTGACCCACACTCTGTCCTTCGTTCCCAGAATCCTGCAGAGTGTACTTCAGTGAACACCCCGACAGGGTTAACTAACGGATTTCCCCAAAAGGGCCTGTCGCAGAACACGTACAAGATCCGTGTAGATTTCAAGGTGAGTGTCAGCAGCCTGTTTGTGTTACAGCTCACTGGGGTGTGTATTCACTTTACAGTGTTATCTTTCAGCACCACTATTATCGTCACACTTTATCTCAGGAGAGCTTATTTTACCTTAAGAACCCTGCATAGCGGAAAAAAAGATCTCTGACTGGGTGCCTCAGGACGTTCTTCATAACAGCTGCTATATGACTGCCTAATGCACAACGTTATGATTTTTTCCACATTTATTAATAGCTTCTTTATAAATGAATGTTGCCTTGAGGTTTCAGATTTGTGGTGTTATCTCTGTGTTGAATGTGCCATTGTAATTTCCAGCAAAGAAAATTTGCAGTCCAGAATGTGTGGCTAATGGGCGGCCTCAGCGTTCTCACTTCTGTCCCAAGTCATCGCTGCCTTTTTTTTTTTAAATATAGATTTTTCAAAGCATCGTCTTTGGGAACATGACCTTACTGATCAGTTGTCGACATCTGTTGACATCAGCAAACAGATTTGTTGTTAATAGTCTGAGTTACTGATTTCAAATGTCCTTAAAAAAATGATATTCATTTTGTAAGTTATGGTTCATTTCAGAACAGTGTAGATGGAAAAGCAGAGAATAAGGCGTATTCAGTTTAAGAAAGGTCCAGTGTCACACCTGAATTTTCTATTGCCATAGTTTATACTGTATACAGTGCATGGGTCTGAGGGTTTGAAATGTGGAAATTACCATAAGGGGAGGAGAAGGCAGTAAGATGAATGTTTATTATTTCAGCATATGGATGATCAGCCACCCTCTCATTCAGTTGTTACAAATCGGCATATGTTCGTAACCTTGATACAGGTTAGTGAACTAATGTAGCACCTGGAAACCTCTGGAGAAGAGGCTCTGATCGCTTTGTTTGTGCTGTTATTGGGCGTGTGTCCACCAGGAGGACTGTGCAGTCCAGAATGTGTGGCTAATGGGCGGCCTCAGTGTTCTCACTTCTGTCCCAACCACGCCTCAGCCCGTCTGTCTGCTCTGCGCCAGTAAAGGCCGACATGAGGTAAACTGAGCTTGACTAGTTTGGCAAAGTATAGTTTTTGTTTTATATTTCACTTATGTGACAAAAAAAAGAAACATTTGATATTCATTCATCTGCACATTATTGTTGTCATTATTATTATTAAACTCATCTTCCTCCCATTTCCATCAGATGATCTTCTGTCAGATCTGCTGTGAGCCTTTCCACAGTTTCTGCCTCTCACCTGAGGAGCGCCCCCTTGAGGAGAACAAGGAGAACTGGTTCTGCAGGCGCTGCAAATTCTGTCACGTGTGCGGCCGTCGAAGCAAGAGCACAAAGGTGTGCATGAGGCATAGCGGGACATTATGTAATCAATTTTTAGAGTAAAATGAAAACTGTTTCTGTGGGAAGAGAACTTTTTGCTTTTTAGTCTTTTTTGTTTGACATATTAATTTTTTACCACATCATTAAAAAAAATTCTCCACACTTATCTATTTTACACACAAGATCTGAATTAAGATAACATATTTATCAATTTTTGATATACATGATATTCAAGTATTTACCAGTAATTATTATACCTTTGTTTTTCTATCTTTTCACAGCCTGTGCTCCAGTGCAGGAGATGCCAAACCTCGTACCACCCTTCCTGCTTGGGACCAACATACCCTAAACCTATGAACTCCAGCCTCCCCTGGGTAAATGCATTAACAGCTTTAAAGTAATTAGGAATATGTTCCTTTTATTTGCGGATTAATGTGACTGATTTCATTACACAGTACATCACTGACATATGTATTTGTGCAGGTTTGTATGACGTGCATTCGGTGTAAAAGTTGCGGCGTGACTCCTGGAAAGACCTGGGACTTGGCGTGGAACCACGAGCAGGACCTCTGCCCCGACTGCACCTTGCTCCACAAGAAAGGTAAGACTTCTGGGAGTTGAACTTGTATATACATTTACTTGAAATGGATAATGTGACTCATCTGTGATGTGTGTTTATTTACATCAGGTAATTTCTGCACTATCTGCCACAAGTGTTATGAAGACAGTAGCCGAGCTCCACAGATGGTTCAGTGTTTGCAGTGCAGCCACTGGATTCATTACAGATGTGAAGGGATCTCAGGTGAGTCATGAAGTTTTCAGTTCAGGCAGTTTCTGTTTACTGTTTGTTGGATTTAGTTTTTTCTGATTGTTTGTGTACAGTTAGTGTAAAAATATGCAAATTTTAACCAGCTTTATTTATTAATAATATATTTTGAACTGTAAATCAATCAAAATGGAAAGTTTTGATTCATTCACACGTATAAAGGCTGTTATGAGCTCATTTTCTAGTGAGTGATTTTTAAAACACGAGATAAATGTGGTTACTGTTAACTAGCTATGTAGAAATAAAGCTCATGTCATTCATGCCTTCTATGGCTTTGCAGAGGAGCTTTTTGGGCTGCTCTCGAGTCCACCAGGCAGAGTGGATTTTACATGTTCGCCCTGCAGTCGGCCCCAAACCAGTCACAGCAGCCTGAAGGAGGAGCTGCAGAGGAGGCTCACAGCCAGAGTGGAGGAGGTGCTCAATGATCTCCTCTCCTGCAACAGCACTCAGCACCTTATCACGTGTAAAGCGGTAAGAGCTGCCCACAAGACTCTGAGAGGACACACCAGGAAGCCTTTTTATCCTATAAATGCCACATGTTAATATTTGTCTTTTAACGCCAAAACCTGCCTTTGTTACGGATGTGTCGATGAAGTAGTCGTCTCTTACGATTTTGATTTTTTTTTAGTGTCAGGAATCAAACATCACAGCATTTATCAGGGAACAGCAACCAGTCTGTGATCTACAAGCAGTGGAGAGGAGGTTTAAAGGAGGCAGTTACACCTCAATAGTAAGCATGCGTTTCCTTAAATATCCTATACATTTACACTTAGGCTTTTTTGTAGAACCCAGACTGAATCAATTGCTTGTTTTGTTTGTGTTTTTTTCTGTCTCCCAATCAGAAAGCCTTTCATAGTGATGTCGCCTCTGTGATAAGGCAAAGGCTGCAGGAAGAGGAAGCTCAGCTGGAAGATCAGAGTCCGACCCTTCGGGCAATGGCACACTACACTGAAGTAAGCACCACCCCCCATTTTCTAAATGCTTTTAATGTATTTTTAGAGACCCAGACCTTAATTCATTTTGTAGGGAAACCCATTTTCACTCAGGATAAATTCACTAGTAGACTAACATAGCTCCCTTCTCCCCAAGTTAAGCACTTGTAGCACATTCATACAGTGCTTTAATCCATGCCTAAGCGCTTTTTCTAACATTTGCACACACTTTTGCTTTGATGGATATATTGGGGCCAGCCTGGGTTCAATATCTTGCCCAAGGATACTTGCCAGGGGATCACCTTCCATCTCATCTAGCGCCTGATCCACAGCTGCCTCGTTTCTGTTCTTATTGTTGCCATATCCAAATGAACACTGTCCTTCAACATTGCTTAATTTTTGGTCTTACTTCATTGTTTCCTGCCTGACAGGTCATGGAAAAAGTATTCAGTTGGTGTAATGTCCAAAAGTGGAACTCGTTGTCAGAAGAACTTCCGAGGTAAGTAAACGCAGCTAAAAATAACTTACTTAATTTACCATTTCATAAACTTAATCATTTGCAAGGTTGGCTATAAATTAAATCTAAATTATGATTCAAACATCTGAAGACCTTGTAGAGGATGGACAGTGGACCTAAAATGGCTTTCTTCCGTTTAATTGTTTTTATCTCTTCCTCTTTAGTGGCATGCTCCCTGAAGCAGTTCTCCCACCATCTAAAGAGCACAGCTATGCACAATGGCTGGAGAGAACATACCAGCTTAAGGACTCCAGGGGCCCACAGTCGGGGAAAACCAATTCATCAGTCACTTCGCAACAAACTCCTGCTCTGAAATTACGTGGTATGGACACTTTCTTGCAATAGATTGATCACATATATGAAAGATTTACCTTTTGTATTCTCACGTTTAAAATGTTTGATTCTCCAGAGACCACCGAGACTGAAGATGTGAGACAGTGTGCCCTATGCCAGCAATGTGGAGACTTTGCTCCCAGTGTGAGTTTTTATGTCAAGGCTTTTAGCTCATAGATCTGTTTTCCTCCACTTAATGCATAAAAACAGCACCGTGCTCTTTGTTGTATTTGAGCATCTATGGTGATGCTCCTTAAGGCATCAGAATAGACAGAGGTCCTTAAAAAAATTCAGAAAGTTTAAGTTAATACATTTTTAATGTTAAGGATAAGGGAAAAGTATCCAATTTTTACTGTTTTTGTTAAAGAAATGATTGATTATGTGAGGATGTATAGAATTTTTATTAAATTGTTGACCTTTTTTCTTGGCACTATAATAATGGCTCCCTGATACTTCTTAAGTTTTATAACTGCTCTTTTCCCAACAGGAAGCAGGACGGCTCCTGTACTTGGGTCAGAACGAGTGGGCCCATGTTAACTGCTGTCTTTGGTCTGCAGAGGTGTACGAGGAGAACAGTGCTCTTCTTCAGGTGCACAGTGCTGTCTCAAGGGGGCGCCACCTGGTAAGATTAAACGAAACCTTAATTAAGGCTGTGCGTGACTAGACAGCTAGGTGTTCAGATGTTACTTCTCTTGTTAGAAATACAATTCGTTAAATCTCATTTCATTTATGTCCCGGCACCTGTCTTTGCGATGGCAAGATGCAAACAAGCGAAGAAACGACAGCTGTCGACGGTCAAAAGTGGTCGCGGTGATCACAAAAACTGAATTCAGAGCGGTTTCCACATAGAATAATGATCTAGTCAAACTAGTCAAAGTGACAGCTGGAGCTTTCGACACACATACTTTTATTTGAACAAATATAAACTGAATTTAGGCGCTTTAAAAAAAAACAAAAAAAACAAACATGTTTCTGTCCCTCGATGTCAGCATTATAACTCTGTGATGCAGACAAATAAGTGTCAAGCCAATTAACTCACTGTCCCACAGGGCAAAGGCCCAAGATGTGCATGATTTTTTTCTTAAAGTAAGTTTGTTTGGTTAAATCAATAAACGGATATACAATATTCGCCTTCTAGAAACTCTAACAAGGATATCCAAGCAATGTTTGCAAATTACCTAAACCTGTCATTTGGGCCAATTTTTGATCTTTAATTTGGAGGATTTAAAAAAAAAAAAAAAATTTATCTTGGTTGTTGAAAAAAGACCATCCACTGACAGCCAATAATCAGCAAATGTTTGAAGGAAGGAGGGCTACTTTTACATATATTACTGTAACATTATATGGAATGCAAAGTGCCACTTGAGTACTGAAAAATATGATTGTTTCTTATGGCTCAGAAATATTTGTATTACCAATGTTTAACCTTGTCCATTATTGTTGATATTGTCATTATTGGCCAGTTTTGGGTTTTTTCTTCATTTTAGTATAAACTACATCTCTGATTTTTCTTTCTCCCTGTCTCCCGTTTAAAGATCTAGTAAATTATTCGATCATTTCTAATCCTATTGGTCTGACTTTAGGATCTTTCTTTCTTTTTCTTTTTTTGACATTGATAAGTGTGCCCTTTGATTCTTCAAACAATCTGTATGTACATATGAAATTTTCCTCCAGCGCTGTGATCGTTGTGGACAGTCTGGAGCCACTGTGGGCTGTTGCCTCCCCACCTGTCAGAGTAATTTCCACTTCATGTGTGCACGTGCCCAGAGGTGCGTGTTCCAGCAGGACAGGAAGGTTTACTGCTACAAACACAGGGACCTGGTGACTGCAAAGGTGTGAATTTATATGTTGTCAAAGTTAAGAATGTATAGTTTTGTTGTAAGTAGTATAGGTATTATATTTTTTTTTCTCTGATTTTCTGTTCATTATGCTGACTCCTCACAGATCGTCTCCGGTAAAGGGTTTGAAGTCCCACGGCGGGTGTATGTAGACTTCAATGGGATCAATCTCAGAAGAAAGTTCCTCACAGGTCTTGAGCCAGAATCCATAAATATGACCATAGGTAAGATGATCCTGATGTTTCATGTTTTTGACTCTTGTAATAGGATAGATCCAGATTGCATTAAAGTATGGCTACTTTATGTCTTGATACGGTGAACCTCATTATCTGTTTCCTTTCTACCTTCCAGGCTCACTGCAGATTCAAAAACTTGGTGTTCTGTCAGAGCTGTCGTCCAATGGGAGGATGCTGTATCCTGTGGGCTATCAGTAAGTGATAGCTTCATTTGTATTCAAGCATTTTGTTTTGGGGTTTTTTCCCCCCATAAATGCAAACTGTTCATCTATTGCTTTGCAAACATGAACTTTTTTATTTACTGTTTAGAAAAAGAAATAAAAACATGATATGTATGAGTTATAGATATAAGTAGAAATTAACATGCCTATTTTTTATTTTATAACTTATAAATAGCAAAAAACAGATACAACACATGGTGTGCCAAGCTGTCCGCAGTCCTAGCGCAGAACATTGTTTTCCCCTTGATCTGTAAAGGGCCGCGCTACTTTTGTCCACAGTTGAATTATTTTTAATAAATCAGCTGTGGACAAAAGTACCTTCAGGGAAATTAGTTTTAAACTCAAACTGTTTTCTCAACCAGGCTGTAAACACTTTCATTTCTACTTTAAAATAGAAGCACATTTAAACGGAGGACTCTGCTAGCCCCGTCTCACTGCCTGCTCAGCTCGACTGAACTTGGTTTGTGTCGTTATCCATTGCAGTCAGCCTAATGTTCATGTGGTCAATATAGCAACAAGGCTTAAGGCCAGTGACGTCATTTCTATGTGACGTGAACAACAAATCAAAAGAGAACGTTGAGACAGTGGTTTACCTGCTGCTCGGTGTGTGGCTTTTCAGAGACTCACAAAGTGTTGTTTGTTGTGTAGGGTTTTTTTTCTGTTGCTGTGTTTAAAAGATGTCTGTTTTAATTTTTGTGAAGAAGTAGCTGTCATGACTCACAGACCAGCCAATTGGTGGTGAGCAGTCTGTTTATGTCACATTTAATTTCCATCGCCTCAGATTGCTTGGAGCCGCGCCCATGTAGATTAAAAAAGAAGCACCTGGTGTAAATAAGTGAGATTAGATTGACTCCATTTTTGGGACCAGTCCCAAGTGTTGTTTTTAGGACTTGGCTGCTGTTACTGATATTACCGATTTATCCATAGTTCATGGGCTGTTCATTAAGAAGCTTAAACCGTATTTTCCTCCTCCTTTTATTCTTTAGGTGTTCGCGGTTGTACTGGAGCACAGTGGACCCACGCCGGCGCTGTAAGTACACCTGCAAGGTGACAGAGGTGAGCACTCCTCTCCCTGGTGAGGAACAGGATTTGAAGTGGGAGCATGAAGAGAACCACACCATAGTCCACAGTCCCAACCTTCACAGAGGTGAGCAGGATCTTACAGATATGCAACAGCTGTGAGGAGAGCATTGAAGCTGAAGCAGTGGGCAAGAAATTCAAAATATGAGGGGTTTTTTTTTTTTTTTTACTGTGCTGAAAGCTGTTTGTTTTTTTTAATCTTTTCTAGATATTGAGTCTCCAGATATTTTAAGCACCGTATCCAGCCCAATAAAATCCACTTCCATATCACCCAACTCTAAACTGCACAACACACCTGGGTCTAAAAGCCCTGCTTACACACAGGCCAGGAGACCAGCAGGAGGATCATCTCGACCACTACCATCTCCAGGTAGGTGGAGTTTTAGGACAAGATGTGTAACCGGTGTAGTGTGCAGGCCCTAACTAAAAATGCAAACCCCACACTCCCTTTTCTTGCTGTCAGGGTGTGCTCCGCCCAAATCCCATCACATCCTGACTCTGAGGGACCTGGAGGAAACCCGGCGGCCTCGGAGGCTTTCGTCAAGAAGCCGGTGCAGCTCCTCGCCATCAGAGAGTGACCCGTCTGTACCGATGACACTCCGCTCTGGCGGCACTGTCCACTCCCGATGTGCCCTATTCGGCTCCCCTCCAAGAGCATCGAACTTTGGATCGGCTTCACCTCCTCTCTCACGACAGAACTCTGCGTCTCCGGTTTGGAGCTCCCCTCCTAGATCCAGCTCCACCATTTCTACAGGGCTGTCGCCTCGGCAAGGAGCCATCACTCACTCCCCCAGAGGGAGGCATAGCTTTAAAATTACCACTCCAATCTCTGCTGAGGTTCCCCAAGACTTCTTGGCATCATCTGAGGCAGAAGATGCAGCTGTGGCCACAACAAATGGGATCTCACTGGCACCTGATAACCTGGAGGAGGAAGTGGCCCACCTGATGTCTCAGGATCTCCCTTACACCGTGTTTGACACTGACACTGAGGTAGCAGTAGCCTCCATGCTTAATGCTAAGCTTGAGTTTGATGAGGCGCTGCTCACGGAGAATGTGTCTCTTCACTGTGGGTCACAAGGCAGCAGAGAGGTGGAAATGCAGGGAAATAATCAGGAGATTGATTCTGAAGAAGACGACTCGAGTCGTTATTTTAAGTTTTCGCGCACGGTCGTATGCGACCACGCAGCAAGTGGCTCGGATGCCTCGGGTCAGCTTAATTCAGCTCAGTCGATCCAGCAGTTAGACGGTGCAGATGGCGGGTCAGAAACTGAAAGCGAGGCGGCCGAAGAAGACGCTCAGGATGTAGACGAAGGGAATGAGGAAACTAAAACTCACACCAATCACACTACACCCACTAAACAACTAACGGTGGCGCTTAAGAGGCTTGAGTCAATCTACACAGTGCCAAAGTCACCAGTTGAAGAACAACCTGAAGCAGTGCTTCAGGAATGTCTTTCACCTTCTGCTCTCCTGGAGTCTGCTTACGCAAATAACGAACTGTCTGTTCAGGAGGAAGAGGTCCTGATGACCTCAGAAACATCGCCATCTCAAAACGAGGTGCTATTGGATTCATCTACAGGCCATTTTGTTCCCACTGAGCATGGCTCTGTAGAGTATCCAAATAAACACATCATTGATGACATGGATGACAGCGCTTCGTCAGCTGACTCAGATGAAGCATTTAAAGATGATTTGAATGATCCTGATTATTCGCCAGAGCCTAAAACCAAAAAACCTCCCATAGCACAGATGAAAACTTTCTTTGAGAAGACAAAACAACCTGCATCAAACCTCAAGCGCTTGGCGATAAAACCTTCACTTCCCCCGATCCAAACCAAACTGCCTTTACCCCCTCACCCTGGACAAACTGTGTCCGTTTCCCCTGCTGCAGTCACTTTTCATGCAGTACCGGGCCCGATTGCGCCCCCTGCTGTGATCAATGGCTTAAATACTTTAAACATTCAGCCAGGTGCTTCATTTGGCAAAACCATTGCTATAAACTTGATCAGCTCCAAGCCAGAAAGTCACCAGCAGGCGGCGACTGAGAGCCCAGCTGGGTCAGCTAGCTCGACTCCACCGCAGGCTTCTACCCATCAGGTCCTGCTGGTTAACCGGCAAGGTCAGATTCTGATCAAAGACCCAAAGTTGAACACGTATCAGCCTCTCAGTACAGATTCACCAGCCTACAATAAGATAAGCCAGATTGCCAAGATTCTCCACAGTGGGAATGCTTTACAGCGCTCCACACCTCATGTCATAATAAAGCCTCGGCCCAGCCCTTCAGCTGCAAACGCCCCTCCTGCCCCTAACCTCCCGGCGGCTGAGAGGAAGATCATCGTCAGAATGGTGCCCATGAAAAGCAGCACAGCTGCTGCTCCCACAACTGTCAGCTTGCACAGCTCTCCTGAACCTAGTTTCTCCAACATTGAAGAAAGCACAGCTCAAGCGATTATCGATAGAGCCATGGCTACTCACCGCGACGCACCCAAAACAAAACCCATCATTCTCAGCAGTACTCGGCGGCCAAAGGCCAAGCATCGGAAACCATTGCAGTTGCCCAACGTTAAACACTCAGATCAGTCATTAGCTGGTCGTTTGGAGTCTCCCGGTGGTTTCGGTAATGAATCAATACCGGTTGCATCACGCCACCAGGTGAGAGTTAAGAGAGTGTCATCGGTGTCTGAGAGGCCTTCCAGGAAGAAATCCAAGGTGGACTTCCTGAAGGATCCATCGAGCGAGCTGGAGGACACTGATGAAGCCAGGTAACAGATGATTTTAAAAACTATTTGCTGCAACATGCAGAACATAAGTAAAGTTAAAATAATAATATTTGCATTGATCTTAATGTTTAACATAAAAAAACACAAACTGATCTCCTACTTGATTCTATATGAACTGCCAAGAATCACATACAGACAGACATTTTATAAATTGGTCCTCTGAACTGCAGAATCAGAGGACCAATGAGAGACATTTGCGCTTTCAGCAGCTAAAAGTGCTTTAAAGGAAAAGATGGGAAAAGGGGAAATAAAGCATTCTTTCAACAGGCCGAGTGGTGTGAGAATGAAAGCGCCAACAATGAAAGATGTTCTTGATCTGGATCGCCAGCTTGAGCCACAGCCAGAGCCTGAGCCTGAGCCGCTGAGGATTGTGGCTCCACCACCACCTCCTACACCCACGAGGTTAGCCTCATTTACAGACTTATTACACTACAAAGACACAAGGAGGCAAATACTTTACGTCAGTCTGTTTAAGGTCAGTGGTTTATCTAACATGAAATAAGGTTAGAAAAATTTGCTTCCACGTAGGCCTAGTAAGATGGATATGAATTAATATAGTCAGGGATCAAAGTCACTACAAATATGTAAAAAAAATAAGTGAATTATTTCAGACTAAGCTTGATAAAAGGAATTTAAAAAGAATGTATACTAAGGACAGCTTTATCCCAACATCCAGCTCCATTCCAGGCTCCTGCTCCCGGGCAGTGTTGTTTTGACTGCAGTATTCAAGGCCATCAGGGTGTCATATTTTGGATACTTGAAGTGATTTTTGATCGGGCCTAAAGGCCATAAGACCATCCCGTAGTAGAATGTTTAACCGGTAAAAAATGAAAAACAGATTTTTTGACAAAGAAGTTTTTTTTCCTTCTTTGCAGGTTCTTTCACAATGACAGTCCACCGTCTTCCACCAAAACCACCAGTCACATTCAGGGTATGACGCACAAATGGGTGAGCGCTCGGCACGGGGACCTCTCTGAGTGGGGCCCTTATTCAGGTTTGTTACTAAACACTATAAGTTTAATCATTTGTGCCTAATTTAGTCCACAAATCTTTTGTTTTACATTAGCATTTATCATTAGTCTTTTTCCCATCTCATTATATAGTTTTGATTATCTTTAAGTCTCATTGCTTTGTAAGAGAGAATATGTGGTTAGATGTGACGCTGTCTTTGACTTTTTGCAGGTTTTAGCTCAGAAGAAGAAGCACCACCACCACCTAAACCCACAGCTAGGACATACATGAACCAGCCCCACCTGCGCTTTGAAATCACCAGTGATGATGGCTTTAGCGTCAAGGCTAACAGCATAGAAGGTAGGAACCGCTTCTCTGCCTCTTATTTAACTCTTATAATGGTATTTCTACTGTTTGTCATTAAAAAAATTTAAGTTTATATCTCATCAGATAGCCAGGCATTTCTTTTCTTATTAGAATATAAGAATAAATGGAGAATGAATAACAACATAAAAGAATCAGCCTCACTGTGCACTTAAACATCTGTTCATGCTATCTTGTGCTTTGATCAAGTGAAAGGTGAGCAGTCTAGTCATCTTTGCCTTCCTCTCTCCCGTCCCTCAGTTGCCTGGGGCGCTGTGATTGACAGCGTCCTCGAAGCTCGGGCAGGGTTCCACCTAAGGCAGCTGCCTCTGGGTGGGATGAGCGGGCCGCGGGTGCTCGGCGTCATCCACGATGCCGTCATCTTCCTGCTGGAGCAGCTGCAGGGCGCCGCATACTGCAAACGCCACCGCTTCCGCTTTCACCGATGCGACGATATTGAGGAAGAGCTCCCCCTTAACCCGAGCGGCTGCGCCCGAGCTGAAGTCTGCACAAGGTACAGACACCCTAGTTCACGGGTTTTGCTTTTAAAACTTTGTTCTTTATTGAAGGTGTCTGTGTGTCTCTTGTTATGACGCATATCACAAATAATTTTCCGATTCTTTAACCAGGAAAGCAACGTTTGACATGTTCAACTTCCTGGCGTCACAGCACAGAGAGCTTCCCGACATACTGGGCCCCTTTGATGAAGAGGAGGATGAATTCCCGCTCAAATCTTCTAGGTTAGTCATTCAGTTTGTTTCACTTTTGTCTGTGAAGTTAAGCACTTTTCACATCGGTACTGACAGTTGCTCTGCTGCATCTCTGCCAGGCGAGCCACCAGCAGTGAGCTTCCCATGGCAATGAGATTTAGACACCTGGAGAAAATCTCAAAAGAAGCAGTAGGAGTCTACAGGTAAAAACAGATGGCCATAAAACCCTTCAGGGTTTCGTTGATGTCCAAAAACTTTCTAATCTTCTCTCCTGTGGCCCTCTTAGATCTCCAATTCATGGTCGTGGACTCTTCTGCAAAAGGAACATTGATGCTGGGGAGATGGTGATCGAGTATGCTGGCACCGTCATTCGCGCAGTCCTGACTGATAAGCGGGAGAAGTATTACGACGGCAAGGTCGGTTACACTCGGAAATCATCATCTCAGAGTATCGGCTTCATCCTTTAAAACATTACTGACAGTCTAAGTAAATACACTGAGCATTAAACTGAAGTGAGCAGCTTTTATTAACAGCACGAGACTAATTTAACATTCACACTTAAATTTTGTGAGAAACACGTGTTTGCTGTGACTCGTTCACAACAAAGCCACTGCTGCCAGTTTAATGTGAAGCAGCAGTAACTAGTTACAACTACAGACAAATGACTGAATTCCACAGCATGCAAAAGCTTCCATTAAATTTAAGGTGGTCTAACTCGTTTTACATTGTGTGCAACATTCATTAGCAGCTAGACCAGTGAAACTCCTCTTTCTCTTAAAATGCTTAAAAAGTGAAAGTAATGTGTGTTTCTTTACTCCAGGGCATCGGCTGCTACATGTTCCGCATCGACGACTTCGACGTGGTCGACGCCACGATGCAGGGCAATGCGGCTCGTTTCATCAACCACTCGTGCGAGCCAAACTGCTACTCGCGCGTCATCAACGTGGACGGACGCAAGCACATCGTTATCTTCGCGTTGAGGAAGATCTACCGGGGAGAAGAGCTCACCTACGACTACAAGTTCCCCATTGAGGACGAGAGCAACAAGCTTCTCTGCAACTGTGGGGCGAGGCGCTGCCGCCGCTATCTGAATTAACCCTCGTCGCCGCGAACACTATAAGCCATCGTATCTGATGCAGCTCAGGCAGCGAATGAAATAATGAAGACGACTGTAGCCGCATGATGGAGGTCAGTAACGCGCACAGACCTGAGCCAGTGTTCAGGAGATCAACTTACAGACCCATGAAGGACGGACACAAGATAAGAGCCATATGTGAAAGCTTGGGATGAAGTCAACACATGCACACATACACACGATGGATTTATGTACTACTTCACTCTTTGTTTCACATCGCTGACTTTGCTGTCAGTGCCCTCTGCTGGAACTGGGAATAAAAGAAGTGCAAACTGAAGTAACCTAACTTCAGCTGTCTGTCTGTCTCTGTAAATACAAAGTCACAGAGAGCGACGAAGAGGAGAATTTCTTCAGCACCTTAGCATGACCCAGCCTTCTCTGACAGCAGACAGTGCAGCTCTTTTTACTGTGGATACCACATTTCTCAGAAGCAGGGACTTGAATTAAGTGAATTACAAATTCCCTTTCACTTAATATTTTAGGTGCTGATGACATTTATCCCACAGTTTAGTTTTAATAGCATCACTCGAACCTTTGTGCTCCTCCAGTCAGCCAAAAGTTTCTGTTTTTATTTATAACGGCACAGATACTGTGACCCGAATGCTTTTACCCAGTGTTACGCCTTTCTTTGTTCTCTTTGTTTGTGCAGTTTGTGTGTTTTAAGGCCTACGAGGAAGCGTTTTCTTGGTCCAGCGTTTAAAAGGAAAACGTGATCTTTCCCCGGCACGGTCCCTTACAGCTCTTTTTGTACAATTGAACAATAAATGTATGTTCAAGAGACTAATGGAAGTAAATGTGTTTGAGCTTTTAACCTTCTCTTTGTAGGCTGAGCGGCAGTGAAGCTTATTCTCTTCAGTTGATGTCTGGTTAATCACTGTTTTGTGCCCTCTTTCTCCTGATTTTTCCCCCACCCACCATCTCCCTCAGGTGTACTACCTCAAAAAAGAAGCAACATTTCATTTTATTACACAACACGTGGTGAAAAAATGTTTCTTGCTCTTTAAGCTTTCTAATTATTGCATTTCGATATTAAGAAACAGGTAACATCACTGCTGTTGGATACTTAGAATAGGTGGTCACCTTTTTTTTGTGCTTTTTCTTCTTTTCTGGTTTTTTTTTTTTTGGTTGTGTATTT